>VDFB02320052.1:0-42396 GCA_007258455.2 Sequoia sempervirens | reverse complement strand
GTTGAGATATCCTATGTATCTTCCATGTTGACCCAAAATGGATCTTTATTTCTTTTATTTTCACTCTCTTTGTGGCATTCTTCTAGTTCTATGAGTATTTTGGGAATGATGATAGTTTTGAGCTCCTTACAAAATATTGCAGCAACAAACATACTGACCCAAAAGCCATAGATCCCTTATGTGTTTGGTGTGTTCCTTTTTGGGGGAAACCCATCTTTCTTTTGTTTCTTTTTCATTTACATGACGCAACCTTACTCGGAAATGTATGACTTGGCATAGGGGCTTTCCAAATTCGATCTCATGTCTTGTTTCCTTTTGCATTTTTCATTTCCTACTTTAAATTAATTACTCATAGAACAGTGTGTAGCAACTCCTTTAAAGTGGGGGCATACATTGGCATAATTCATTTTGCATTTTTCTTCTTAGTGTAGCCTTCTTGTCTCATACGATGTGTTTGTCACTTTATGGATGACATTGGGTATAGTGTCCTTCATAAGGGTGATCTCTCTTAGCACATTACATTCCTATTAGTGGCCTGATGTGACACACTGCATCCCCTAAGTTGTGAATATTTTATTCTTTGATTGGTCCTCTCTTAGAGACAATAGACACAATTTTCCCTAAGTTATAGACCTTGCATGAACTAAGAAAGACTCCTTTGAATGTTATTTTTCATGTTACATTTTACATTTACATGGCCACCTTTCATAACACAGCTTGCATGCCTATGGTGCCATTTCATTTCTTCATGAGTTCTAAGCATACGAAGCTTTGCTTGTCTGATGAAGTACGAAATAACAATGTCCTTTGTAGTGCCTTATTAAAGTTATAAGGAGGTATAACTTTAGTATGGTTGAGCAGGAAGCCCATTCTAAGGCATTACTTTTCCCCATAGCCACTTATGTGTTTGTGAGAACATACCAGCCATGAGTGTATGTTTCTCACCTTTTGGGCCTTCTCACCTGGTGGACGTCCATGAGTTCTGTCATCCCAAAGTGAGTATACATTTCCTTTTCCAAACAAACAAGCCTAGATCTAATCCACAATGAGTTGGACAAACAATCGAAGCTTGATCCAACTTCCTTTCAACGCCTCTCTTTCTTTCTTTTTCATCACTTTCATGTGTGTTCCTTTGTGATTATGATTGGTTTTCCATGGAATATTGATCCTGGGGGCTTGATCATCCCTCTTGATTGTTGTTGTCTCATCTCACCAAGCATTAGTACATTCAGACCCCTCTTGATTGCATGTTCAGAAACTTTAGTGTGAGTTTGAAGCTAGTTCATCCTCTCACTAAAGTGGGGGCTAACTGTGGACACAGAAAAAGTAACCCTTCTACTTTTTCTTGTTTTGTCCCTCCTTGTGCTTAATTGGCTTGATTTTACCTTGATTTAATGTTTCAATGTGGCCCACACATTCACATTAGGTCTTGAATATTTATGAATCATTAAGACTTTATGATGTCTTGCAAAGGAGTTGTGAGGTGTTGTAACACATTTTCACACTTTTCTAGCCTCTTCTTATTATAATTCACTTACATACCGTCTTTTTATCACTTACAAGGTCTTATTTTAAAATTTTGTCAAGTATTGTAACAAAATTTCACGCTTTTCTAGACTTTTCATTAACAAATACACCTTTCTTATGCTTTATTTGGCCCCTTTATGCACTTTCAGGCCTTAATTAAGTGTATTTTTTCATACAAACTTAACAAACATCAGTTAAGACAATTTAATTTTTGACACCCATTCACATGCCTTGAGTGGGACCCATTCGCTACTAGGGGCGAATGAGTCCCTCTTGGCACAAAAATCAAAATAAGTTCAAATTACTGGTGTTTTTTTATTCCTAAAGACCTAAGGTCATCTTGTGATGTTGTATTTTTAGGAAATTAGGGCATAAGTGTGTATAAATACATTATTTTCTATTCATTTTAACCCCCATTAATCCATTCACTCATCCATTCAAGTTTTCATGCATTCATCATAGCATTTTAGCATTCTCATCACTCAATCAAGAATTCAAGCATCTTGGAGCAGCATATCTTCATAATTATACATCAAGGGTTTGGTAAGTTTATGAAATTGGTTGTTGTTTATTTATCAATCTCTTCTTATTTCATTTCATTTCATAGGGTTTGATTACCAAATCAGGGTTTGACCAAGGCAAACCCCTATACTCTAACCCTTAACCCTTTTTCCCCTCTTTGCATGTGTGTTTGCAAGTCTTGTAGGCAGATTTGTCAAAAGGAAAGGTGTCAAAAAGGTGTTTCAAAGTAATCAAAGTCATCAAAGTCAATATAACCCTATTTAAAGCTTGGAGACCATTTTCCCATAAGGCTTTCCAAATTCAAATCCGGCAAGTTGTTAGGCAAAAAAGTGCAAACCAGGACCCAAAAAGTTGACCTTTGACTTTTCACAAATCTACAGGTGGACCGATTCACCATCTATGGAAAATGAGTCCCACTACTAGGCTAGAAAAAGTGTTTTCTAAAGTTTTGTGTTCCCAACATCCTGAAACCTGTTCCACCAAATTTTACTAGAAATAGGACTAATTCACGATCTATGGTGAATGAGTACCAATGGGCTTCAACATTGATCTCTACAACATTCCAGAACCTTTCAATAGTAGCTTTCAGCCTCTAGGTGCACCTCATTCAGTTTCATCAAATTTTGCTCTTATTTGTTTATGTTTTTAGTTCATGTTTGCATACAACATTGTGTTTTCAAACACTTTGTATTTCTTAGTTTGCATTCAATTAGTGATCTATTTCATGAATATTTTTCATTTAGATCATATCATTTAGGCATATTGCATACATATAATATTAATCTTTGAATGTATACATTGCATTTTGGCCCATGTTTCCCCTTTTAGGTGAAAAACCCTAGAATGGCTAGAAAGACCCCAAGATGCCAAAATCTTTGTTTACAAGATGAAACAATGCAATTAGAAACTTTCCATGATGATAGATCTTGAATTGTTGCAGCAATAGATGAAGAATCTGCCCTTGAATGCCTTAGAAATCTATCTTGATGACTTAAGATGCTAAAACCCTAGCTTGCTTGACTTGAAAGAGATAATGAATGATGAATGAATAATGAATTAAGGTTTAAAAGCTTGTTTATATAGGAAATACACCTAAAATGCCTATTAATTTGATCCCCAATGCCGACATGGAGGAAAATTAAACTTAAACCCAATTTTTTCTGCTCAAACCTCAAAAATGGCCCAAATGGGACTCATTCACCACTTTGGGTGACTTAGTCCCACCTAGATGGGACTCATTTGCCCAAAGTGGTGAATGGGTTCCATAGGGGCTCTTTTTCCAGTTGGGATGTCAACGAGTGAAGAAATTAGGTTTATTATGTTGATTTTGTGAAGTCTTTGATCAAAATAAGCCTTGAGATGCATGATATGTGGTCATAGGGACCTATTAATGATGATGTAAAGGGTAATTATGGCTAGGGACACAAATTTCCATGTGAAAGTGTGATTATATACACTTTACAACACTAAAATGAGGTCCACATAGCCTAGAAAGGAACAACATCCAATGTGAATGTGTAAGACACATTACAACACTAGATTAAAATTAGGTTTAATTTACAATCCTTCTAGATTAATTTGAGAATTGAATTAAATACATTTTACAATATTGAATTAAGGGAAAAAGAGGTCCATTAGACAAATGCTTAATAAAAGTCTTGAAAAGTGTGAAATTCATTTACAACACTTTACAACATATTTACATGACATGCATTTTATTCAATTTGCAAGGGCCTAGGACCTAATGTGGATGTGTAAAATACATAACAACACTAAATCAAGACATCATTAAGTCCAATTTATCATTAATTAATCCCAAATCAAGCAAGGAAAAAGGCATACTTTTTCGGTGTCCACATTTAGACCCCACTTTAGTGAGAGGATGAACCTACTTCAAACTCACACTAAAGTAGACATTTAAGAGGGGTTCAATCATACCAATGAAAATGAAAGGCTGACGACATTATCAAAGATTTGTCGGCCCCCGGATCCAAGATCCCATGTCAAACTCAACATAAGCGGTAATACATGGCGACACCCAAATCAAGGTGGAAAGCAAGTACTGATGTGTAGAAAAAAACAAGATGATGGCCAACTCATGCAACGTCAAGGAAACTAAAAAGAAAGAAAAATGAGATGGATCAAATATGCTACCACTCAGCCATGAAACATCAAGTCATCTATAGGGTGAGTTTTCCTAGAGAAGTGGTTTAGTGAGAAAGTCATGCCAATGTGTCAGCTTCCCACAGTATAATGAGAAATTCATTCCAATGTGTCATCTTCCCATTATACTAACCATACCAAAGTTATCCTCTCGATAACTTTGATACGACACGACAATGAAAATGCTTTTGTAAATTTTTTTGAATATCATGTAAAGATTTTGTTAAATGGGATTTTTCTTTGTTCATGTAAGGTCTTCTTATGTAACATTGTGCCTAATGTCTCCAAGAGAGGACAAGTCAAGGTGTTAGATTGTTGCCCATGGGACGCCTCATTCACATCATGTCATGTAAGAAGATCATACACTCTTGGATGGCATCAAAACCAATGAAACAACTAAGAAGAGGACACATCACAAGAAAAAAGAAAAATCACACCATGAATTTTTTTCCAAAATATGTCATCTATATATGGCCCCACTTTAAAGTGGTTGCTACACCACCACTATGAGCAATTTTTTTAAAGTAGCCAATGACAAATGAAAGAAGTCATGAGAGCCAACTTGGAAAGCCCTATGCCAAGTTATATGTTTCTGAATTGAGCTACACCATGAATAAGTACATCACATGCGAGTCAACTTAAGACATTTCATCCACATCCCAAGCTTGCTCTTATATGTCCATGAAAGGTGATCAAATGGCCAAAAGAGACAATGACAAGTGACATATGAGGATAAGGCTCCCTAACCCCTTGCCCCAACTTAGTGCAGGACAAGGTTGAGCCTAGAATGGATGATGATATTCTACTCCTTCTGATGAATGTAAACATGCAACTATGGCAAGGAGAAAAAACTAATGTTATTTATGCTGATAAGTAAACAATGTTTCTGCTAGATACATATTTAATGAGATGTCTATAAGTTTAGTATGTACCAAGGTTAAAAGTTTTTTGGAAAAATCTTTTGCAAGAGTGTTGACATTGAATAAATGTTTTTGTTTTGATGGACAATAACCAAGATCATTAGGCTTTATGGCATCACATCCTTTTCCAGGTTGCTTCAGAAGTTCAAAACATCTTCCAAAAAATTTTGGCATGTTTGTTGGATTTGGTGGCTATTCAATTGCATCAAAGCTTGTCTTGGATGTTGTCTTTTCTTTTAAGGTAGTTGAAGTGGATGTTTTTGACATTACCTCTTTTTCACATCCCTTTTAGATTCTTTTGTTATGATCATGTATTCCACCATGGATGTAGAAATGAAATCAAAGGTTTTTGAAGCCTCTTCCAATAACTTTGTAGCTTCTTCAATTTTCTTTTGTCTTTCTATATCTTTTTGTTTTGAGGAGTAGAAGGTGACTTGTCATAAACACCTAACATTTATTTCAAGGCTTCATCACTTTCAAAATACTCCCATGATGGTGGGGAAGTCAGGTCAAGTAATTTAGGGTGTTTGATAGTAAGATGGGTTTGGGGTTTGCACATGATAGTGTTGATATTAAGGATGGTCTCTTGTTTGCTTTTGTTTTCTTAGAAAAATAATACCCTAAACCAATCTTTGTCTCTTGCATGTTAGGTTCTATAGGAACATGAATTCCTTTTTCATTCTTTCCACATCCTTTACCATTGTATCCAAATTTTTTCACAAGCTCATAACCTCTCCCATAAAGTTGTTCCATTTCTTTTAGGTTCGGAGGCTATTAGTAATCTATCTCATCAAAATTAGTTGTGTAACTTGTAGTTTCTTCCAAAGGAGATGAGATGAATACTTGTGAAGGTTCTTCCGAATTTTGAGTGGACATCACCAATGGTTGTTCTTTCTTTTCATCCTATTTTCTTGTGATTATATACTCTCCCATAAAGGAAGTTGTGAATTCTAAGGATCCCCAATCATCACCAAATAATTTGGACATGGGTTCTTCTTCTCATTTGTCTATCTCAAGAGGTTCTTTGTTAGATGTTGAATCAATGTGTTGAGAGGACTTGTCATTCCTTTTTCAAGTTGTAAGCAACTTTTAGGCTCGGGGTCTATTTCAACTTGGTAAACCTTGTTGTTATAGACATATTTCATGATACGATGAAGGATAGAAGGAATTGCATGCATCTCATGAATCCAAGGTCTTCCCAATAGAAGATTGTATGAAAGATCATGAGGCATAACATGAATGGGAGTTTGTAAGGTAGCCTTTCCAACCGTAATAGGTAAGGTAATTACACTGAGTGGTTGCTTGCTAACATTGTCAAATCCTCTTATAGATAAGGAATCATACTCGATTTTGGATTTTTCTACACATAATCAGTTTAAGAGTTTCACAATGCACACATTAAGGGCTAAGCCATTATCAACAAGGGTCCTTTTGATACCTATTCGATTGAATTAGGCTATTATCATAAAGGCATCATTTTTCTTTCTCAACTACAATGGAAGAAGCTCATGTTGATGAAAGGTAATTTCTACATTAATTATATTCATTCCTTGTATTAGAGTTGCCACATCATTTGCATTTGTACCAGGAGGAACCATTATTTGTTGTAGTGTTGTTTGGAGCATAGTGTGATAGTTTGGTGAATTTTGAATGAGATCCCAAAGAGATATTTTTGTAAGAGTATTCTTAAATAAGATCATACTCCTTCCCACTATGTGGACGTAAATGAGAAGCACTAGGAAATATAGGATTGGGAAAAGGTAAGGGTTTTGGGGTTGGTTGTTGTGGTTGCAGATTATTTCCAGTGTTGTATGTATGTGCAACAACATCATGTTTAGGTGGGTAAAGGGTAAACCCAGGTATAGGTGAAGGTTGGGACTTATGTGAGGGTATGTAAAGGATGAGTTCAAGTTGAATTACATTGATGTATTTTTTTTAGGTTTCTCACAACAAACATTAGTGGATGGATTTTCTGAGATGAATTCCTGAAGGGCTTCATCTAACATGTCAAATTCATCACGACTAAAAGGTTTGAGAGGTAAGTTATCATCGGGTGGTTTGGGTTTTCCATGACAAACCTTAGTGGATGAACTTAGTGAAAGGAAGCCCTGTAGAGCTTCATCTAACTTATCTAAGTCATCGCTACTAAAAGGTTTGGATGATATAGTTTTTCTAAATTGAAAAAAAATTGTTATTGTTTCAATTGATATTTTTAGTCTTTTGGTGTCATTTGTTGATGAATCTGATCTAAATGAACTAGGAAATAATGCTAAAAATGAAAATTGTAAAAATCTAATTCTACCGATAATTTCCATAAAATTAAATGATGCTAAATCTAATTGTAACAGAAGATAATTGAACTAAAATAGAAAAGTAACTAAGAACTGATAGAAGCTTAAAAACTGGAAATAAGATCTTGAAAATAGTAATGCAAAATGTGCACTGGGACTAAATCACCTAAGATGGCGAATGAGTCCCAGTAGGTGTATTTTTTAAATTTTTTAGAGTTTTCTAGTTTATTCTAATGTGTTCTATGTTTTACAATGCAGATGTAAAATGCAAATGTAGAATTTTACTATGTTTCAATGAAATGAAGTGCAATAACGCAAGCTAAATGAGCTTTTCACTAATGCAAATTTTAAAAACCTAGAATGAAATTTTAAAAATGTAATACAAGGTAATTCTAGGATGTAACCATGAATTCAAAATTTATCATGCTCCCTTCGGGTTTGATTTTTGGCTAAGCATTCTACCATGCTTCACTAACGCTACCAACCCCTTTTGGTTAGCGCCATGGCTTCCTCGGCCATGCCCATCTTTACCACACTGTGTTCTCTTTGTTCTCCACTGCGCTCCCTGAAATGCTCCCACATGTTGTCACCACAGGCTATTTTGATCATTTCCTTTTTCTTCCTCATTGGACCCCGCTCACGTTCCACGTAGCTCCCATTCCCATAAGGATTTGGTAGGCCCCAAAATTAGCATCTACAGTAAAAAAATTTCTACGTGTCTTCTCTGCGCAAGCTTTCAGTGAAGGAATGAAATATCAACCGTGGGTAGTGAAATGTTTCCACACGTCTCTTCAGTGCACACTACTTCAACACAAAGGATGAGGTGAACTACAAGTTGCGGCTTATGCCATGTTTTCTAACTAGTTTATCTCAAAGGGAAACACTTGTCTGCATGAGGCTCTACTAGACCATTGCCATCATTTGTAGGGGATTCACCTGAATGGCGGGTGGCAAAATGTTGTGTCTTGAATTTTTTTTGTTACAATGGCCAAGGATGATCATTTCCTCAACATCATTACTCAGATTCCAAATATTTTTGGTTGCCACTCACCAAGCGGTGGAGAGCTCGCTATAAATACAGCTCTTTGCTTCAGTTCCAGGGTTCCGAGTTCAATGATTTTCACATTTCCAGAGGTTCCAATATTTTAGGTTATAGTTTGGTGATTATATGTTTTTTGCCAGTTCTTAGAGTTACAGGATTGTTGGAGAGACCGAGCCTTTGTATTGCTTAAGTTATTGTAAAACTCACAGACTATGCCATTGTTTGGCCTTTCTATTTCTTATGCTATTGATAAACTTTATGATGTGCCATTTTTTTTGAATGGTTTGTTTGTCGTACTTCTATAATTTGAATGCAAATTTACTAGTTCAGATCATGTCTTTTGACTCTTCTTTTCAGTAAATGAGCAAGATCATTATTTTATGTCATTAAATGAACTGTTCATGCTACAATCTTTAATCTCTATTATTCTAGGATATGGTGAATTGCTAAGAAGGCCCTTAGATTGTATCCAAAAGATATGTTTATCATGCATTTTATCTAAATTCTAGCGTATCACCCTAGTTAGATTCTTTATTTTATATCTGCTTTCTTTTCCCATTCCAAAACCCCAGTTAAAGAAAAAGTCAGCTTCTTTAAAGATCCAGAGGTCACTCAATTTAGCACAATAAGTCCCCCATAAACTAAGTTTCCCACAAAGTGTTGTTACGTTGCCAACTTTTGGCATCAATAGTTTTTTCTTTTTCTTGGCACGCTTGGTGGGACCAAGTTTAATGAATCAAATTTTTAGAAGGGTGTATGAGCCATCGGCCTGTTACTAGGTCCCAAACAACAAATAATCCTGGTTTATTACTACCACCATTAGGGATAGTACAACCCACAACCCAATTAGTAAATTTTTTGCTTCCTCCTCCATTTCTACTAGCCATGTTGCATGTTGCTAACAAAAATTATGTGGCATGGGATGTTGGAAGCCCTCTTGTTGCACCAGTAGCACCTGTCATTTGGGCCACTATCCCAATTTTTGTCGTAAAAGCTATACCTAAATTCACCAGAGATGGCTCAAGAACACTGTCCGAACATTTTCAAGATGTTTCAGATGTATGCTTAGTACATGGGGTTACAACCCAAAATGTGGAATTAAGGATGCTTGCCGCCTCTTTCAGAGGCAAGGCACTAGATTGGTACCACACATTGCAAGAAAATACTATCAGAACCTAGGATGAGCTCGAGGAGCCTTTCTATTAGATATTTTTGAATGAAGGAGACTGATCATCGCTATATTATCAGTTGTTGATTATAAAGCAAGCCTCATATGAAGCCATGGCTGACTTCAATGCTTGGTTCCATACAAGCTGGCAAAGGATTCAAGTTGATATCTTCCCATTGCCCGATTTGGCTTTCATGTTCTATTTGAAGTCTATCAATCGTGACATTTCAATGATGATCTAGTCTCTCAGTGGAACCACCCTACCAGGCGCATATAGCATCGTTGTTAAAGCAGAAAACAATTTGATAGATGTCGGGAAGTTGTCGCCTTGGCCCATCATTCCTATATTCCCTGAAGATTGGGTTCCGGATTGGTGATGTCAATTAGCGCTGTACACTGGCTCCTCCAATCCATGCATACATACCCGGAGGCGCTGCAAAATGTTTTCTACATTCGTCTCTTCAAAGAGGAAATGAGTGAGCGAGAATGTTGCAACCATCGCTGTCGATAACGCATCATCGCTACAGCACCAGGTTTATAACCTCCTAACTCGCAATTTAAATTATCAAGGCTAAAGGTCCTCACTTAACAAAGCCACCGCTGAGGTGCTTCACAACCACAGCAAAACAAGACCAACAATGGCACCATCTACTACAAAAGGAATTAAATTAAATAGGAGTTGAATTACAAGAAAAAAGCACTTGAGGATGGAGCATCTTAAATCTCTAGTGCTCTCGTATATGATTCAGAAGATATGCCCTAGAAATTTCCAAGAAGGCAATCCTATAAATAGGCAGGGTAAAAGAAAGTATAAATCCAGTTTTCACAACGCCGCACTCCCCAAGATGCTATGTGTATGTTTTCACAAATGACAAGATAGTGTTTCATCAGACAAATGCAAGGGATGTCAATATGTTAAAGTGGACATCGCTTCCTGACCATGCACTCTTGGATGGAAGAAGAAGAAGGGTGCTTTCCCACCGTAGATATCCATGATTTGAAGATCAAGGCTAATGATCATAAACACTCCGCCTCAAAGAGGAGATCTTATGGTAAAATCCAATTGTCCTCAGAATTCAGTTAAACCTAAAAGTGCTTCTGACCAGATGCCTAGTACCTCCACGGTGCCGCCACAATATCAACCAAGGAAGGAAATTATTAGAACAAGAACAAAGGAGCAGAAACCTCCAAGTTCACCACCTTTCAATGTGGTGGAAAAACTAAAGAAATCATCCACTAATGTGTTTTTGTGGGATATTCTAGCCATCCCAGAACAAAAGATGCTACTGCAGAAGGCTCTCCAAGAAGAGTTCAGCGCAATGCCGACAAAGTAGTTGCCCAAAGTAAAGGCTATTGATCAACCCTCTTCTACCAAAGTTCTTATGAATAGCACAACGGAAGCCCCTACTAAAGTTAGAGATAAGCCGAAGCCCCAACCCTTCTTCTTAACTCTAATTATAGGGGAGAAATGATTACACAATGCCATGATTGATTTTGGTGCTAGCACCATAGTTATGCCTAAAAAAATAGCTAAAGCTTTTGGACTTAACTATGAACCCTTAAAAAGAGGAGTGATGCAGCTTGATGGAAACAGAGTCAAAACTATAGGTGTCATCAAATCACTCCCTTTGACTCTATTTGCTTTCCCTAGTATCATTGTACTGCAAGACACTATGATCATAGATGTTCCCCCCATGTTCGGCCTTTGTCTATCCTAAAAATTTACTTCAAAGGTAAGTAGATACTTGTCCCTAGACTGGTCACATTTGATCCTCAAAACTAAGCATGGTGCAAAAATGAAGATAGAATCTAAAGCTTTACATTTGGAGCATGTAGCCGATGAAGTCATGATCAATTCTAAAGTTGCACATTCCTCTATCACCAAGAAAGAATTGTATTGCGTCGAGCTACTAGAAGATGAAAAAGTGACTGGAGATCAAGATAATCAAGAAGATGCTCTCTTAAGCAAACATATAGACACCGACCATTTCAAAAACTACCATGCTATTGGGTTGGGAACCTATGTCATCTATCATGAAGGTCAATTTCTCCCTAAGGTTGTCAAAGAATTTGAAGGTAGTCGAAACTCTAAGCTATGGACGTTGCACTTCGATGGAGCAAGATGCAAGAATGGCACAAGAGCTGGGATATGTTTAATGTCAACACAAAATGAAAATACACTTAGGTCTTTCTACTTCTAGTTCACTTTCTCAAACAATGAAGTTGAATACGAAGGACTAGTACAAGGTACTGGCCTTGTGGAATGAATGGGTATTAATCAATTGATGGTGTTTAGAGATTTCAAACTAGTAGTCAATCAAGTCCAAGGAATTTATGTGGCTAAGAATGTCCACATGTGATCTTATAGACACTGAGTTTGGGACCTGATTGAGGGTTTTCAAGCCTTCAACATTTAGATGGTGCCCTGAGAAAAAAATATAGAAGTCAATCACATGGCATCAATCGGATCTCAATTTGATCCTGCCTCTAATCTCATTCACAACAAACACTCTATACGGGTAATAGTCCGATCGGCGATACCAAATAATGACCAAAGCTGGCAAGTTTTTGATAGTGATGAACACATTGCCTCATTCATCCAGCAGTCAGGAAAATTTGCTGATTAGCTTCAACCCAAAATTGTTGAAGCCTATGAAGGGAAAATCATCCAAATTTAAAACTAAATGTTTCCCAAAGGTCGCACAAGTGCTTGGAAAACTCAATTGTGGACATGCAAGAAATGGACAAATACCTGAATAGATAGAATTGACTGCATCTTCAAGTCGGATATTAGAAGAAAGCCTAAAGTCAACGAACATCGATAAAGAAGATTGACAACTTCTACAATAAATATGAAGGAGTGGTGGCCTGGTCATATGATGACTTCAAGAGATATGATCATGATGTCATTCAGCATAGAATAGAGTTGGCGAAAGGTGCAAATCCCATCCGCCAAAAACAAAGAGTAATCAATCCCAAGATTGAAGTGCTAATGGTGCAAGAATTAACAAAGCTTATCCAATCGCGAATTGTCTTCTCAATCAAGAATAACACATGGGTATCCAATTTGGTTCTGGTCTGAAAGAAAAATGTAGATATTCGCCTATGTGTGGACTTTCAGGACTTAAACAAAGCATCCCTGAAGGATCATTACCTGCTACCCTCAATGGAGTCAATCTTGCAAATAGTGGCAGGATTGGAGATGTTCTCCCTGTTGGATGGTTTCTCTGGTTACAATCAAATCCAGGTCAAAGAGGAGGATCAACATATGACAATGTTCACTACCAAATGGGGAATGTTTGCATACGCCAAAATATTGTTTGACCTCTCCAATACAAGAGCTACCTTCCAGCTGGAAATGGATATTACTTTTAGCAAATTAATAAATAAGATTATCTTAATCTCTTTAGATGATTTGACAGTATTCTCCAAATCCAAGGATGATCGTTTCAATCACCTTGAGATGGTGTTCAAGAAATTCCAAGAGTTCAGGATATCCCTGAACCCAAAAAAAAGTGTCTTCGGAGTACCACAAGGAAAGCTACTAGGGCATGTAGTGTCCAAAGAAGGAATTTCAATTGATCCTGAGTGGGTGAAAGCAATCAAAGAGATTCCTCTTCCGATCAACAAGAAGGGAATTCAATCCTTCTTGGGGAAGGTAAATTTCATTAGCAAATTTATTTTTGATTTTGCAAGAATAATTAGGCCAATTACCCTAATGCTGAAAAAGGATCAAATATTCAAATGGACAAAAGAAGCCAAAGAAGCCTTTGAGAGGGTCAAGGATGCCTAGAACTATCAAAGGACTTTACAATGTGTGTATTCAGTAGCAAATCAAGCATTGTTACTGTCTTAACTCAAAAAGATAAAGAGGGAAAAGGAGAGAATCCGATAGCATTTTAGTCCCGGACCTTGAAGGAATATGAAACAAACTACAACTTTGTAGAGAGACAGGTGTTTGCCATAGTTAAGGGGCTCAAGAATTTTCAACACCTAATCTCCTACAATAAGGTGATTGTCTATATTGTACATTCTAGTGTGTGTGAATACATCATGGAAGGAGAAATCACCAAGAAAAGATCTAATTAGATCACCAATATCCTTGAGTATGGCATTTAGGTCAAGCCTACCAAGACTGTTCGGGGAAGAGAACTGTGCGAGTACCTTGCGCACGAGAAAGAAATGGCCCCTGAAGAAGAGCAACCAGAACTAGTCCTAACAAATGGGTCAGAATCTGAAGTTTGTTGGCTAGCAAACAGAGTAAGATTTATGCATACAGGAAAGTACCCATCGGGCCTTCCTTCTCAAAAGAGGAGATTCTACCAGCTACAAAACATAGAATTTGCACTCATTGAAGGAATCCTATTCAAGATAAATTTCAACAATGTCCTATTGTGATGTGTTAACACAAAGCAATCAAAGAAGATCCTCAACAATTACCATAGCATTCCTATAGATGGACATTTTTTTGTAAAGACTACCGCCATCAAGATCATGTGTGTGGGTTACTTTTGCCCGACGCTATTCCATGATTCCCAATCCCTAGTGAAAACTTGCAAAGAGTGTCAGTTCTTCCCTAGAAGAAGAAAGGATTCTGATATGCCCCTCAATCTAATATTAGTTGATGATACATTCGCGCAATATGGTTTAGACTTCATCAAAATGATTAACCTAGCTTCCAGCGCAGGACATAAATGGATCTTAATGGCCACATATTACTTCACAAGATGGACCGAGGTCATGCCACTCAAGAATGCGATAGAGGCAGAGATTGTAGATTTCCTAGAGGAACTAGTGACAAGATTTGGCCCGCCCAAAACTGTCATCTCTGACAATGCTAAAGATTTCTTGGGCTCCAAGGTAAGTCAATTTGCACTTACACATGGAATATTCCTTAAAACATCGTCAAATTATTACCTGTAGGGGAACGACCTAGCCAAATCAACAAAACAAGAATCTGGTTTGACTCCTCAAAAGACTTGGATTGGAATATAAAAAAGAGTGGTACAAAAACCTTTGAACAACACTTTGGGTGGACCACATAACTCTAAAGAAAGTCCTCAATACTTCACCGTATAAACTAGTTTATTGAAAAGAGGTGTTATTTCCTATCTCTATGGAGATTTTGGTGCTTCAATTGCTAAAATCCCTCAAAGTGGAACAAAACGGTGCAATGGAGGTGCAGTTAGCTAGGTTGCTAAAAGTACAAGAGAAAAGGGAAAATTCCCTGACCACCATGACTAACTGTCGACAAGTGGGTAAAAGGTGGTTTGACAAGAAAATGTCCAACCAAGGCCTAAAGTGCAGAGACTTGGTGCTAAAATATAACAAACAGGTCGTGAAGCTGGGTCAGCATAGAAAGTTTGACAACCTTTGGGAAGGATCATTTAGGATAATTTAATGCAAGGAGCACAACGCATATGAGTTAGAGACTATGGAAGAAGAAGCACTAGGGATTCTGGTCAATGGAATTCATTTTAAATTATTCAATTAAACTTGCTTTCCATACCCATGTAAATATGTAAGTATTCTTTTCCCTTCTTTCCCCTTTTGTTTTGGCTGGCCAGTCTTTTTATTTTATCCTATAGTTCGTGGCAAAAAGAAATAGTGACCCATTATTGCAGAAAGCAAGAGAAATAAACTCATAGCTAAACAGAGCGAAAATTAAACACCCACATGCAAGGCTGAGATTCATACATACATGCTGGAAAAGAAAAATAACCTAGTTGCAGAACCAGGAGAAAACAATGAGATAATTATAATGACATATTTTAATTATATATACTTTGATATTTACATTTCCAAAGTGGCTCATAAGGCCACACTTTCAAAATTATATGTATTTTGCTTCTATTATATATTACAAAAAAAGCCTTTTCCAGGCATGTATACAAAAAGAGACTAATTACTATGAGTTTTCTAAAAGTAAGAAAAAGAAAAACGTAGGTCTTCAATTCACAGCATGAGCAGCAACAACGGATGCATCAATGGCAACATCCACGGTATCCTCATCCACAAGAGCAGCAGTAGTATCATCCAACAAGGCAAAGGCAGGTGGAGGGAACACCAAGTTCTTGAAGTCCATGTACTAGTCGATGTCATAGAATGGCACCACATTGTAGATGCGAAACACGAAGTGGAAGGCTCGAGTGACCCTCTGATGGTGCTCATCTCGTGTCTGGAGGTGGAAGCCACTCAAAAATGGCAGCCATGGCAGGACAAAATCCTTTTCTATGAACCTCTGGAGGTCACTTGCAGTCAGGATTCCTCCACCATATGCAACATTTGCAATGACCTCACCGAGGTCATTCATGTATTTCTTGGGGAAAATTTCCTTCACCAGGTGAAGAATTAATGGCTTGGGACGTCCTATATCTAGCATGGAGGTGACAAAGTGAAAGCACACATCAGTGTTGACTCGATACTTTTCCTTGTAATCAAGGAAGTCTCGTCCCAAGACCCACTTTATGGCTATAATGGATAGTGAATGCTTTTCCTTCATCATTCTCTTTAACCGTCTACTAGAAATATCTCCTAGGAAGGCAGTTTGAGACTTGTGTGACACTAGCCTAATTGGGGTATTCATCTTGTCATACCTTCTACAAATACTTTAGAACTATCCCTGCAAAGCACCTAAGTCTAGCCCATACACACTACAAATGCTAAAGTGCTACATGCCAATTGCCTAACACCAATTCTAGTCAAATCACTAAGTTTTATTTCAATATTGCAAAGAGGCCCATTTATAGAAAAAGTGAGAAAAGGCATGGTAATTCACTTGCCATAAACGTGATGTTAATCAAGTACCAACTTGAAATTTGTGCCCAAGCTTGCTCGAATTTCCCACCCAGTTTCGTCTGCTAAGTACAATTTGTTGTAGGCTAATTAATTATCCTAAGCTATTGGCAACAATCATTGGTGTTATGCACGGCCAAGGACTAAGGTGTCATCCTCCAGGTATTTTGATTATTCCAAAGCAGAACTCATATCTTTTCAAATACGAAATGCATCTTCGGACTAATCATTCTTTTTAAGATATTAATTGCCAGTGCATACGAAGGCTTAAGCTTTTTGCAAGGCATCAGCTCAAGTTCCAAGAAAATCGTGTTGTACAGGCAGTTTCTAATTATATTTATGAATTCTTGTCAAATCAAAATGCCAGGTAATTCATCTCACACAAGCCAAAGGGTCAGTGGTACATGCCGCATTAAATGCAAAAAGGTGGTTTTTCGTCTACCACCTTGAGAAAAGATCACTAAATATTGCATGTAAAAGCTTTAAAGCACTTAAAAGTTTTCTTTTAGGAATGCTACTGAAAGCAGAAAGAAAAAATTTCTAGAGAAAATCCAAGAGCTGAAGTAAAGTTGCAGAAGAATTCTAAGCAGAAAGCTTCTTGCAGATTAACAATGGTAAAAAGTTCAAGCCAGGGGGTTAGCCTAGTAGCAACACAAGAATTAGCTAAAGCTCTGCAAAGAGCACTGACAGTTAATGTCTTTGAAGATATTTCATATGCTACGTTGGGTATTCCCAACAAGCTAGAATGGGAAAACACAAGACAGTTGGAAAAGCCTAAAATCTACAGAGACCGGAGCTTAGTTCATGAAGATTGGGATAATGTCCATGATCCCTTAATTGCAAGAAACCCCAAAGGATTGAGGGAATCTACCTGCGCATGCATGAAGGTTTCCAGAAGGCCAATGTCAGCCACAAAAAAGATATGGTTCAATGAATTTCCTCAGTATATGGTCCCATCTGTGCATTACTACCCATAGTTGGTAGATGTAGCCATTAGGCATTTCAATCCAAGTACCAACACTATTGAGGGCCAGACTCTTTCAGTTAATATCAGTCCAATTGCCATCTGGAACATGCTATGAATTCTAGAACTTGTGCAAAGAGGGATGAAAGTGGAGACATTCAGTCCCAAATGAGGAAATGAGATATGGAGCACCAGGGATAAGGCTCTAGAGATTTTCAATGAAGAAACTAGAAGAATTGAGGTAGAATGTGGGAATCCGCCAATAATTCCTTCTTTGCACAACACTTTCAAGGAAGACCTACAAGATTCCTTTTCAATGATGGTGTTTGTTTTTAGTCTGGACACTGACAAAGAGGTTGAATCTTTTCAATTGGGCCCAGCTTTCCAATTTTGCTACCAAAAATCCTATTTCTAGTATGATTTTGGAGAGTTCCTGTCAAAGAAGATGTTGAAGCAAATTAGCAAATACCCAGCTGAACGAAAGTTCAGATTTGTCTCTTATCTTGCTTATATGCTTTTATATCAAAACTATGGTTTCTTTTCTAAGCATATGGAGTTGTCAATCTTTGATGAAAAGAGGAGGAAAAAGCTAGTTTCTGTTTGGACCCCTCTCCTCTCTTCTACTTTTGATTATTACGCATTTTCAGATCAATTTTTGACTCTGCTTTCACAAGATTTATTAGGGGAGGAGTGTGCTAATCGACTCACCTTGAATCAGACTGAGTTTATGCAGAATTTCATTCCTAAATGTGATTTTTTTTTAGAGCATATTTTACATTCATCTGAATGCGAGGCTTCACTGAGGAACCCTTCCGCCTTCCGATATGTGTGACTAATTGAGGTTGGCTCTGGAATTGTTTCGATAGGCGTGCATTATCGATATTACCTTCTACAGTAGAAAAAAGGTCAAGAGAAAGGGGTTCTTCACCTATTCGTAGACTTTCAAAATGGTGTCCGTGAAAAAGAAGCAAACACACCCGCTTTTGTAGGATAAACTAGCTCATATGGGGTTAGTAATGATCTACGACATATGGGATTACAACCTGTTCAATGATTTACTGTATGATCACCTCAAGGTAACTCACAACCCTCGACCTTACTGGGAGCAAAGACGCAACCCACTAGAAGATAAAGATGAATTGTTGGTTGACCTGGTTCAAATCCCCATGGAAGACAGTAGGCTACCATGGCACAAGTTCTATTTCCTAGTGGTGGATTATGATGAGAACTATAAAATGGGGAAGGCTATGCATAATGAGCTGAAGAATGAGGAAGAATGGACTGATGAAAAGATCAAAGCCTTCTGGATATGTTTCCAAGAGATAAAACAGGCTGATGCACCTTATGATGACATAGCAGAAGACAAAGACTTTGAGAGACTGTGGGATGCACAACACCTTACTCTCAACTCAAGTAATAGCGGTGGCAACGAATCTAATGAAGAAGAAGAGCAGTCAGAGGAGGAAGTTGATACATCAACTTCCTCCACCCAGCAAAAGAGAAAGTCTACAAGGAAATCTACCTATTTTCCTTCAAATGTGTGAGTGAATATGTCACGAACCTCGCGGACACTCACCTGGGCCTCGAAAATGGCAAGAATTCCCCAATAGTAACAACTAGAAACTATAGAAACTATGGTGATTGAAGATTCCCCGCCCACTAAGCGGCAAGGAACTGAAGTTATTTCGAGTGAAGGATCACAAGGAGCCGCTACAAGTCAAGTGCTCATAGAAAGCTAGGAGCTCGAAGTAAGTAAGTGTCCAGTGACAAGCGAAGCATCGCCAACGTCCAGTCAATAGGTAATTTTCACTTCCGCTTTTCTTACTTCTCAGTCTTTGGTGTCCTCTTCCATTCCCACAGCACCTATTACTATAGTTGTTGGCCCTGCTTTTTCTGCCCCTACCACTTTTTTTCTAGGAGGTTTCTCCCAATTCGCCCAAACTGGGCAATCTATCTTGACACCTCCCCAAACTTTCACACCAACCGCCACTACTCAATACCTCCTCACCTCTCTTATTGAATGCTTGGCCACCATTAGCACCACTATTTCCTTTACTACTATTTGAACCAACTTTCCTAGAAAACAAACTCAATTATGACCACCCCATTGCCGCAAATAATGAGCCCTTCCACCAGTTAGCAAACCAAACTATGGCAGGTCCCATTTTTCTCCCCAAAAATTATCAATCTCCCACCAAAGAAAATGCAAGGGGCCGCTACATGGGTATTTCCTTTTACCCTACCTCCTGGTGCACCTATTGCTGGAAAACTTGTTCGATCACCATTTGAATTCATATCTCAATGAGAAGGCACAAAGAAAATGTGAGCCCTCAAGATCCAGAAGTGAAAAGAAAAAGATGATAAGAAGGAGGCAGAGTCCAAAGTATATATAGTTTACAATGAAGAGAAAAAGGTGTTGAATTTCACCACCATGTACCCAAATGTTGTCAAACCACAGGGAGAGATGCTCTCGGGTGACTATGGCATGCATGTCATGGGGCTTGATCTGACCACAGCCCAGCCGCAGGATAAGGTGGAACTCATGGAGGAAACGTAGCGGGTAGTGACGATCGACTTCCTGAAGTCTAGCCATCAATTGAAGAAAAAGGAGCAACTAAAGCTGATGAGGGAATGAGTCAGTTTCTTGGAAACAAAAGAGAAATCACTAGAAGTTGAGGTTGCACCCCTGCATGAGAAGGTGCGAATGGAGGAGCCAGAGCGGATCAAGCTCCAAGAGAAGCTCAGTAAGTCCCAGTCTATTGACCCCATATTGCTTAATAAGCTATTGGCAAGGAACCAAAAGTATCAAAGCCAATTGACCTCAATGGAGCAAAATCTGCAACAAAAGAAGGAAGAGTTGGTAGCTCAAAGCGCTCTATATGAGCAAGAATTAGAAAAGAATCATGAAAATTTTGAGGGCCAAAAGGCCCAGTTGGAGAAAAAGCTTCAAGAGACAAATCCTCTCTTAACATAGAATTGGAAAACCACACTCAGGCTAAGGAAAACTAGCATAAAGAAATGAGTAGCTCCGGGGAGCAACTGACAGCCACAAGAGAAAGGAGTGTAGAATTAATAGAATTTATTAACTTAAAGGATGTGGAAATCTCCTCTCTAAAGAGCTCTCTCCAAGCCTCCTCCACGCAGCTAGACCTCATCCCGTTGGCTCGACAGATATATATTTCTTATTGGGAAAAGGTTAAAACCTTCTACCTAACACTGTAGCCAACACTCTCGTTCATATCAAAGGCAACCAGATTGAGCCAGAAGGTCCATGGAACAATTGAGAAATTCCCGCGGTTCATCTCAGAGAGGGTTCTAAAAGCAAAGAATTTTATCACCAATGTATATTCGATCTCTGATGAAGACCTAGCTAAGGAAGAAATAGAAGATCAAGATGCTGCTACTCAAATGGAAAACAAGTTCATTCATTGCCACTTGGCCTTGCAGTAGACTAAAGAGGCCGCAACTACCTTGAACCAGACAATAGACAGCATGCAGGAAAATTTCTCTCGACTGAGCGAGATGGGTCTGCCATCTCCATTTTTTTAAAATGGGTCTATAGCCACAGCCGAAATAATTGTAGAAAGAATTGAAGAGAAGGAGCAAAACCCAAACACTTTCCAAAGTTTTATCCATCCTCCTACTGTAGCAACCATTGAAGGGGTCATCCATCCTCTTTTGCAACTAATATTCCATTGTGAAGCAGGGGCCAGTTTACCTGATGTGTTGCCTCATAAAGAAACGATTGACCTAGGTGGAGCACAAGAGAATTTGTGAAAACTAGAGAGCCCATCCAAAGATGACTAGCCCCCTCTGCAGGTAGCCCTTTCCAAGCTCTAATTTTTTCGCCAATGGATGGCCCTCTAGTCTATGAGCCAGAGGAAATTTTTGGGTTCCACATTCCTCAAGAGAAACGCCCTTGCTAGTCGCTAGAAGTTGTGAATTCAAAATTCATCATGCTCCCTTTAGGTTTGATTTTTGGCTAAGTGCAGGCCCATGCCTTCAACAATTTTCATTGGCCCTCTTTTTGGTTGTCACCATGGATTCTCCCACATGTCTGTTCACCACACTCTAAATGCATTTCCTCTTTGCTTTTCTATCAGCCCCCCTAAAATGCTCCCACGTGTTGTCATCGAGAGCTATTTTGATCATTTCCTTTTGCTTCCTCATCAGACCCCACTCGCGTGCCATGTATCTCCCATTCCCATAAGGATTTGGTGGGTCCCACAATTGGTGTCTGCAGTAAACATTTTTCTACCTTTCTTCTCTACGCAAGCTTTCAGCAAAGGAATGAAATATCAGCTGCAAGCAGCGAAATGCTACCACGCGTCTCTTCAGTGCACACTACTTCAACGCAGAGGATGAGGAAAACTACAAGTTGCGGCTTCTGCCACATGTTCTAACTAGTTTATCTCAAAGGGAAACACTTGTCTACACGAGGCTCTATTGGACTACTACCATCATTCACAGGGGATGCACCTGAATGGAGGGTGGCCAAATGTTGTGTCTCGAATCTTTTCTATTACAATGGCCAAGGGTGATCAATGCCTCAACATCATCCCTCAGATTCTAAATCTTTTCGGTTGTCACTCACCAAGCGGTGGAGGGCTCGCTATAAATACAACTCTTTGCTTCGGTTCCAAGGTTTCGAGTTCAGTGATTTTCACAGTTCCAAAGGTTCCAATATTTTAGGTTACAGTTTGGTGATTATATGCTTTTCGCCAGTTCTTAGAGTTACAAGATTGTTGGAGAGACCAGGCCTTTGTATTAATTAAGTTATTTCAAAACTCACAAATTGTTCCATTGTTCGGCCTTTCTATTTCTTATGCTATTGATAAACTTTATGTTGTTCCATTTTGTTTGAATGGTTTGTTTGTCGTATTTCTATAATTTGAATGCAAAATTACTAGTTCAGATCATGTCTTTTGACTCTTCTTTTTAGTAAATGAGTGGGATCATTATTTTATGTCATTAAATGAACTATTCATGCTACAATCTTTAATCTCTGTTATTCTAGGATATGGTAAATTGCTAAGTAGGTCCTTAGATCGTATCCAAAGATATGTTTATTATGTCTTTTATCTAAATTTTGGTGTATCGCCCTAGTTAGATTCTTTATTTTATATCTACTTTTGTTTCCCATTCCAAAACCCCAGTTATAGAAGAAGTCGGCTTCTTTAAAAATCTAGAGGTCACTCAGTTTAGCACAATAAGTCCCCCATAAACTAAGTTTCCCATAAAGGGTTGTTACCTTGCCAACTTTTGGCATCAACAGTAACTATTCTCCAAATTAAAAATATGATGCTTCTAAAGTCGGGTTCACCAAAATGTGGACAATGGAAATGGAATGCACAACCTCCCTTATCCACACCTAAAAGGGGAATGAAGGAAGAGGAATTTGATTTCGCAAAGTTCACACTCAAGAACAAATCCTTGAGATTCCAATGCAAGAGAGATTTAAATTTGTCTAGGGAGATTGTTCTTAAGGTGGGAAATTGATAAAGAAGATAAACTATTGATGCAAAACTAAGGAAATGCAAGATGTTTGAAAACATGTTCTGATATGCAAAGTGACCAAAAAATGTAAACAAACTATAACAGAAATTAATGAAACTGAAGAGGTACACCTAGAGGATCGAAAGTGATGGAAAGGTTCTCTAGAGTCCTACCAAAGTAATTGTTGAAGTCCAATAGGACTCATACACCAAGCTGGGTGACTTAATCTTGTTTAGGGGAAATTCTACCAGAACAAATTTCAGACAAAAGGGTATTCAGAACTACAAAAATCTCTTTTTAGGCCTAGTAGTGGGACTCATATGCCACTGATGGTGAATTAGTCCACTTCTTGATTTCAGAAAATTCAAAAGTGCAATTTGTAGCTCCCAATCTACACTTTAGCTCCTGACAGGTTTCTGGCACTATAAATGACTTTTTGTGGGTATTTTGACCTTGACAATAAGGAGATGTCTTCAACAAGTTTGTAACCCATTCTTCAATGATTTCCAATCCTTCAAGGTACCTAGATCTGCAATCACACAAAGAAATAGAAAAAAAGTGTTGAATGTTAGGGCATGGGGGTTTTCCTTGGTCAAACCCCTTTTAAGTAATTAAACCAAAATGTTGGAATAAGATAAGGAAGCATGAAAGATGAAACAATGCAATTAGAAACTTAAGATGAAGAATCTTCCCTTGAATGCCTTAAAAATCTATCTTGATGACTTAAGATGCTAAAACCCTAGCTTGCTTGACTTGAAAGAGATAATGAATGATGAATGAATAATTAATTAGGGTTTAAAAGCTTTTTTATATAGGAAATCCACCAAACATTCCCGTTAATTTGATCCCCAAGGCCGACATGGAGGAAAATTAAACTTAAAACCTAATTTTTCCCACTCAAACCTTGAAAATGGACCAAATGGGACTCATTTGCCACTCTGGGAAACTTAGTCCCACCTGGATGGGACTCATTCACCCAAAATGGTGAATGGGTCCTGCATGGTCTCTTTTTCCAACTGGGATGTCAGGGAGTGAATAAATCAAGTTTATATGTTGATTTTGTGAAGTCTTTGATCAAAATAAGCCTTGGGATGCATAATATGGGGTCATAGGGGCCTATTAATGATGATGTAAATGGTAATTAGGGCTAGGAACACAAAGTTCAATGTGAAAGTGTGATTAAATACACTTTACAACACTAAAATGAGGTCCACATAGCCTAGAAAGGCACACCATCCAATGTGAATGTGTAAGACACATTACAACACTAGATTAAAATTAGTTTTAATTTACAAGCCTTCTATATTAATGTGAATGTAATTAAATACATTTTACAATATTGAATTAAGGAAAAAATAGGTACATTAGACTTAAATTCTTAATAAAAGTCTAGAAAAGTGTAAAATTCATTTACAACACTTTATAACATTTTTACAAGACATGCATTTTATTTAGTTTGCAAAGCCCCAATACCTAATGTGGATGTGTAAAATACATCACAACACTAAATCATGGCATCGTTAAGTCCAATTTATCATTAGTTAATCTAAAATCAAGCAAGGAAAAAGGAATACTTTTTCGGTGTCCACAATAATCATTAATTTCAAAAAAAAAATTAGCTTAGAAACTAGACTTGGAGCACTTCAAAATTTTAATTTTTTTGCATCTTCAAATTTTGAGTGTAACTATCTTCATTTTCTTGTGCACAACAGATTTTGTTGATTTCAAAAAAAAAAAAAAAAGTGGCATCTTAAGAGCCATTTTTGTGTCACAGCTTTGTGCACACACCCATGAATATATAAAGCCAAGTAATAATATGTAGAATTAATCAAGGGCATGTCCAATTATTTTATTAAAAATGTTCTTAGAAAGAACAATATCATCAACAATAATGGTTGTGGCTAGAACATAGAACTATCTCACATGTGCAAGTGGATTTCTATGGCCATTATATTTTTCAAAATTGAGTGAATCCATTTTAGGAATGGAGGGATGAAAAATGATGTCTATGGATAGTGGTGATTTTATTCATCCTATTGATGAGGAGGAGTAACATCTTTTAATTATACTTCCAACTTCTTGATTTTATAGATGTATGTCCAATTAGGAAGTTGTGTTAAGGGTAAACACCGTATCATGGAGGAATGGTGTTAGGATGGGAAATGAAGTCTATGTAAATATTAGGATCAAACATATTGTGAGGAGGTGTCATGGCTAATGGGTCATCAATGTTGAGTAAGTGTTGGGGAATATGTAATGGAGATAGGAAAATGTGTGGTGGTAAGATGTTTGTAGGTATCTAGGAGAAAATGATGATGCATAATAAGATTATGTGAGAGATGAGGGTAAGAAAAATTTCAAGGTGGAAAATGTTATATATCATATGGTAAAACATGTATCAATATGGTTGGTGGAGATAGAAAGTGGAGAAACTTGGTTGAATGGAGGATTGAGGTGAATTTATGGGAAAGGTTTTAGGTGAAGTGAGAGGTAAGATGTCTTTTATCGGATGATTAGAAAGTGTGTGTGGTAAATGTAGATATGTTAAATATGTTCCTTCAAATGTGAATCCTTAAATAGGTTATCAATGATCATGTCAATGGTGGTAATGGGATCTATGGATGTAGGTGTAGGAATGAGAGCTACAACATTAGGATATTATTGAATGAATGATGGGAAGTATGATTGATTAGTGATGGAGGATACTACATGACCAAAATAGGTTTGGAAGAATTCCTTTTCGTATGAAATTGAGGACTTGTGTGAGGTATTGATGTTTGATGAAAGATAATTTATAGAAAAACCAACCTGGTCATTGAAATTGGTATTGATAGGAGCAGTAGAAGACATGAATAGGAATAAAAATCAAGCTCAAAATATGATGACTAATGGTATGATGATGAAGATGGATAGAAATATCAACAAAAAAATTATGATAATGGGAATGTGAGTAGAAAAATATAGTACTACTAGCAATATGCAAATGAAAACATAATTAAGCACAAACATAAAATAGATCTCTTGAAACAATAGTAATCAAAAGTGGAAGTGGAAGTCTAATGAGTTCACCAAATGAAAGAATATAAAATAAATATTTACAATATTATTTTTTGAGTGTGCAATTATGTGTGAAACTATGAAAACTATGATGTAAATCAAGGTTGTTTCAAGGAAACTAAGATGCAAACTATATGCAAACTAAGGTGTACCTAAGATTATATCCAAATATCCAAGCCTTAGTTAAAAACCATTAATGAATTGAGATAGATATCACAACTGAATTCTAACCAAATAGCCATGCTAATAGATATAAACAAGTTGTGGGAACTCAAAATGAATTACTATATTAGAATATGGAAAAACTAAAAATAGAGAGTCAAGATGCACTTAGAACAAAAATTGAATATTCTAGAACTTTCTAGAAAGTTGATTCTACACCTCCTTTTGAAATTTAGAAACATTTGAAGGCATATATTGGGTTAGTATATGAACAAATAACTTATATGAAAACCAAATCTACAGGTTGGCCTTGTCTAGGGAGTTGTAGGGACCTAAAACTTTTTTGGTATCTTGGTAACTATCTAGTGTGGGTTTGTATAGATATACACCTATCTATGAGTATAAAAAAATGACTAGTTAGTAGAAAACTTGAAAATTTTCAAAGCATGAAATAGAAACAATAAGAATGAAGTGGAAAGATGGAGAGGATTCACCTTTGATATGGATTAATGGATACCTAATACTAGAAGGGATATTTATAGGCATAATAATAAATCCACTCATGATATTTTAGCTTTGAAATTATAAACTAGACCTAAACACATACAATTGGAAAGTATTACATCCTAATAAAGATAAATATAAAGTATAAATCAAAGTTATTTCACCTTATAAATTACTATTTTTTATGTAAATGGATTTGAATGAGTGTTAGGACACCTATAATTTATCTAGACTAATTTTAAGATGATTTGAGGCCTACAATTTATAAGTAGCAGCATTGTATCCTAATATTGTGCCCCTGCTAAGTTGCATAACTTAGCATATTGGAGAAACATGGGAACTTTTCTAAGGTTGTGGGTCACCTAAAGTAGAAAAGAACCTCCAGAGAAAGTTGGCTCTTAAGGTACTCATCTATAACTATTCTAATGATTTGCAGGGGAAAGGGTAAGAGGTAAACATAAACTAAAAACTGAAAAACTTAAGGTTATGCACCTAAACACTAACTAAACCAATAACACCAGCTTGCACACACAGTTTAATCAACAAAAATATTGAAATACACAACTTAATATTGATATGTATTTTTGCATCAGTATTTCATGAGGAAATAATGCATAATCCTAGAAGGAAAGAAACTTTTCACAACTTGAACTATTTGCACTCCAACACAACACATAACCTACAAAATACATACACTTTCTACACAAAGATGCCACTAACAAGACTCAAATACAAGGAACGAAGTAATTTCACAATTAATTGCATCAATCATGAAAATGAATACAATAGAACATAAAATTAAGAAGGAAAAATTCTTATCTTCATTGATCTCCAAGGTATAAACTAGTATACATGTCAAAATGAGTTACCAAAAATAGTGTGTTTCTGAAAAGGACTTCAAAAATAACAAATTAGAGAAAATATAATATCAAATTAGAGAAAATATAATAATCATAACCAACTTCACAAATGAATAATGAAGTTACTTTATCCTCTCCTAGTAAGTTGCACAAAAATAGGAATTGGAAACTTCTTGGTCGTATGCAACAAAATAGCCTAAAAAATAGCCCCCAAACTCCCTCCAAAATGACTCCAAAGTGGAGAAAAGGTCAAAACATGACCTTATCCATCATAAAAGCTCCCAAAACTACTCCAAACCAAGTCAAAACCACCCTATATTCCCTCCAAATGTTGGCCAATTTATTCAACCTCGCTATATGCTTGCATAAACTTAAATTTCAACCAAATTCCCCTTATGACTCATGTCTAGAAACAAATGCACTTTATTTTGCATTTAAATAACATTTAACTAAGTGGATTATAAATGAATCACTTAGATAAATTTTTTACATCCTCAAAACAAAGGCAAAAGTAATGGCATCGACACACTATACTTTGAAACTCAAAGCAAATATATACAATTCCACATAGGGGACATACTTAATGCTAGGCATATACATATAAGGGAAGGTATTAGTTTACATGTGAATGTTTTAAATAAAAGGAAAAAAATCCTTGAGTCATCAACATACGTTAGAGTTGAAACCCTAAAGAACAAAAATGTGGTGAAACACACTGACCACATTTCATTTGCACACTGCAACTTTTTGGAAGTTGCTCTTAGCCATGGACATAGGGTTTGAATGGAGCTCTGTTGAGGCTTTCATGGAAAATTTTGGAAATTTATTTGCACTATGAGCTCACTGGTAAGCTTTTCTATCATGAAAATGTTGATTTCTTCTATATTCCATGAAAAATGTGGTGTTTCTTTGCTCTAGTAGTGATGGAAAAATGATGAAACACTACTTTTATCTATTGCATTTCTTGTCTTCTCATGAATAATGACATGGTCTATGTTTCTTCTTGAAAGAAGATGTTTAGAATGGATTTTTTTCTACACAAAACCCATGAGGGTTTCATCTTACTACAGGTATATGAGGCTTTTTATGAAACCTTGCTACAGGTCGTGACTCATGGTCTTCTTGAATCTCATTCTATATACTTTTGTAGGTTCTCATAAATCCTTTTACCTTATACTACGACCGTAGCTTCCATTATCATAAGGTTTCAATCCTATGACCTCTACATCAATAATGTGATCTTCAAATATGCTCATGGGTCTCTTACTATTTCATTTTTCCTTACGGATTTTGTGTATCACAATACTTTTCTTCATGTTTGAGGCTCATGACTCTCTGTACTAACCTTCACTGTTACTTGTCACCCTTTACATAGGCTCTAGATTGTAGAGTATTTGTATATACATGTGCAAAGACACAATATCTAGTGTTGAACTCTATATATTTTATGCCCATTGTGAACCCTCTGACTAATCTCTCATATTTTCTATTATCTCTTCCATTGATATACATAGTCCTTGCATATTCCTTGAATGGTTATACTAACCAATCCTTTTCTCTTTGCATTCTTCCCTTAATGAGATAGTTGTCTTTTAACATGCATACCTCCTATTCCATGCTACCTCTAACTGTCTTGAGACAATGTTGTTAAAACCAAATAAATGAAAGTAATGGATAAGGACACATTGCATACCAGACTGTTCATAAATACTATCCTAGAATCCTTGATGATTAGTTTTGTTAGAAACATGACTATGTTGATAGTGGAGTGTTCTTATTAATAAGGAGAAAAATTTGTCAATAAGGTGACTATCCTTTACCAACATACTTCACTAATCCTTGCAAAATTGGTCTTCATGCTTTCATGGATGATTCACTTGTGATTATCCCTCTCAAATGAAGCAAGAGGGAAGCATGTTGGGATCAACCCTTGTGGGAGCCACATTTTTCCACACATGTGATGTTTAAAAAATAGATCTTGCAATGATATTCATCCTGTACCTACACAGTGAACATATATGTTAGATAAAACAATGAACTCAGAAGTTGATGAATATGGATGATAATCTTATGCTCTTTCTCTTATCTATGTGATGTTGTAGAACTTATTTCAATGCTTTATGAGTGTAAACTATATGCTTGCTGATGTATATGAAGTGAATAGTGATCTTGAGCTCTAACACAACCTTTCTCCTCTCTTGCAGGCATTTTTAGAGCAATGGAGCAACATTTGGAGCAGCAAGTTGAAACCAAGATGCAACCATTCAACTTGGGGTTTATCATTTAGGAAATGATGAATCCCTACTCTTTTCATATGCTCTTTCCTTTTATATCTTTAAATGTATAGTTTATGCCTTCTATTGTATTGAAATAGTTATTCCCATGGCTTGTGTGAGACACCATACATTTGTAATTATCAATAAAAGACAACATTTGTGCAAAATTTTGTGCAATCTTTCTCTTGTATACATTTGCTTAATGAGCTATAATTTATTTGATAATCTTTTGTACGTATGAATGAAACTTTTAGCATAAATAAATGTGTGCCTCATATCTTTCATCATCATTCTATCTCAGCTCTACCTAATTGAGTTGAAAGCTAAATGAGGTAACATTTTTTGTGACATTTGCTATATGTTTGCTTGTTAAACATCCTGACCAGTTGCCAAAACTTATCCATTGGGAACATGAGTCAATAGGAACTTGACAAGACTTAAAAAAAAGCCTTGTATACTATTGTAACTCATCAAAATAGTGCATAATTCCTTCAAATCTTATTGAACCTACCAAAAGACTCAAAAAAAAATGACTAACTGTGCAAATAGAACTTGGAGGGAAAAGACTACTAAAACAACCTATACTAACCTAAACTAATTTAGAAAAGGACTACCTAAACAAAACCATTGAATAGTTCATGAAAGTAGCTCCCCTTTCTCAGCATCTTTGGATGATTTTCATGCTTGTGATTCAACCAAAAGAGATGGATAAAGATCAAATATCCAACAAACTATTGCAAAACCTTTCCAAGAAAGAAAATGTAGTCACTTACCCACCTATCTTGATTGAAGAACTAGCTATGATCAAGTGAATAAGTGGATTGATTGTGCTTAACTTGATAACTTCTTTGATTCTCTAGATTAGTGTTACCATGGGGCTGCATTTTCTTATTGACCTCCAACCAAGCTAGATGCCTAATTTAGCATCCTCTTGAAATGACAAAGGTTGAACTGCCCCTGCTAGCTTGTTGTTCATGGACAACTACTACATCTTCTTGCTAATTCAAAGACTTCAATCCTAAGTGATCGTGAATCATGAGTGCCTCACTTTCTTGTTGTTTCTCATGAATCTCCTTGTCAACAAAATAAGGAATCTGGTCAAACAAGTAGACCACATCTTCCTCCTCATTACCATCCACTTGCTTTACACATTGTTGTCCAACCTAATCATGCTCATCATCCTCTTGCAGCAAGTCTAGTTTTTGTGATTTAATGTCACAAAAGGGGCTACAAATACTTATTCCTTCATCATTTTCACTTGGAATATTCTCCTCTTCACCTACATAGCCTTCATTTTCTCTACAAATAATAGGTCCTCCTTTAAAAAGGGAGATGGTGGGAGGGAAAAAAGGCTCAACTGATGGAGTGAGGTTAACATGTTCATTATTAAGATGAAAATGAGGTGCCATGGGATGCTCTTGTGGAACAAGTAGCTGATTCAGAACTTCATGGTTGTCTTCCTCTTCTTTTAGAGATGGCTCGACATCAAGGTTATCACAAAACTCCTCCAGATCATCCCAAAAACAAAATTCATCATGATCCTCTTGAGGAATGTTAACCTCTTATACATGCATGATATCTTTGGGCTCCCCTTCAAGGTCTAAAAGCTTTCTGGTTGGGACATCTTCTTTATCCTCAAGAACAAGGTCATTCTTTTCAAAATATTTCTCCAAAGTGTTGTCCTCTTGTTGATTCAATAAAATATTTCCACTATCTTGAAGAAACTCCTCTTGACAGGGTGAAGTTGAGACATCAACTTGTTCTTCTAAAAAATTCACCTCTTCACAAGGCTGAGTTGAGACATCAGCTTGTTCCTCTTCTTGGAAAATGGTGTCAAATTCAGTTTTATGCTCATACTCATGATCCAAGGCCCCATTTTCATACTGATTGTCATCAAAAAACAACTCACCACATTGTTTGATGTATTCTTTCTAATCTAAAACTATTTTTGGTGTGATCAGGACTCACACCTTCTTCATTATGTTGAATGAAAGAAGGTAACTCATCATTCTAAACTGTGAATTGCTCTTCTTCATTGACCTCTTTCACCTTTTCACCCTACTATCCTATTGAAACATTTTTACCATCTTCATCAAAACAAGGAAAATAATAAGTTAGAGCATTCAAAGATACATCTTGAAAGGTCTTTTTCTATTCAATATTCTCTTGTTCTAATTAGTACTGCTCCATAGCTATTTGCAATAGGTTTGTATCTCTAGCCTCCTCCGCGGTGAGTGAGTTGTCCTGATCAAGGGTCCACTCTTCTACTTTTTGGATGCTAGAGCATGGTTCCATTTGTATGGTTTGTGGAGGAACCTAATAGGGTGGAAAAGATGGACCTTTCCAACTTGGAATTTCAAACATTGGGGAAGGCTCATTGGTAGGCTCACTATGTAGCATTATGGATTGCTCTTGGTTATGAATTGGTTGTTGTATTGAAGAGCACTCCTAAAACTTGGAATTTTGACACAAGGAGGATTACTTGAGGACTCAAAAGGTTTATCTTGTTTAAAACTATGAATTTTGGACTTGGAAATATCTTCATTCAAAGGATGATTCATCATTATAGGAAGGGTTGAACTAAAACTAGGAATGCAAGGGGCTAACTAGGTTTCATACCTTTGTACTTGTGCAAGAAAATGTTTTATGTGTTCTTCTTTGGCTACAACTTGTCCAACAAGAAACTCCTGCTCATACCTTTGTTCCTCCACCTCCTTCTCATGAATATGAGTTTGATGAGCAAGCTCTGTTAGAGTAAAGGTTTTAACTTAATTATGTTAATTAAGTTACCTTTATTCCTCTCTTAAGATTTCACTTTAGTTTGCATATTGTGACATTTAATAATTATATTAATTATTAAATGTCTACCTATTAGGGTTACTTTTAGGTTTTGCATGATATCCTTTTAAGGATTGATCTTTGTAATCATTTTATGGATTTAGCTAATGCAATCTCTCTTGAAGCTTGCAGAGCACCCTTGCTTTTTTGTCTCCATCTTTTCCTTTCTGTGACAGGTTATTTGCATGCAGGTGATCTTCGGGGTTTGTGAAGTTGGATTTCTCAACTTCTACATGGTATCAAAGCTCCAAATCTACGGATGTTTGTTCTTTTTTTGAAAATATCAGCTTACAGAGTTTTCTTTTGTGCAAGCGTTTCATTTGAGTTTTTTTTTGCCAGATCAGAGGGGTTTTCCATCATTTTTTGAGAAATTTTGACCTTGATCTCTCAAACAGTGCATGCTAGTGCAAAACGGACCTCATGGGTGCACTGAGAAGGCCCAAAACCCCCTATTTTCATATAAAATATGGTAGGGTTTGCTGAAAATTGATTTTTTAGTGTTTTTGGGGAATCTCAAAATAGTTGCCAAAAAATTCGTACAATTGTACGGATCCGTATGGATGCCTTGATTTTTGAGCCCTCCTTTTTAGTGTCTGCATCAATTTTGAGCTGCCTCAATTTTTGTGCCATTTTGTATCAATTTTTATGCCCTTTTGATTTCTATGCTACCTCGATTTTCGTGCCATGAAGGTACAACTGAATATTTTATTAATTTTTTAATCTTTAAATTAATAAAATGTTTGGTTCAAAGCCTAAATGAGCATATTTAGTAAAATGGTCATATTTTGAGCATACGGTGTCAGTTTTTCGAAAATGAGATATCATCAGAAAGCTGGTTCTGACGCTGATCTGATGGTGCAATTGATCTTTGGGGTCTGTGAAGTTGGATTTCTCAACTTCTACATGTTATCAAAGCTCCAAACCTACTACTTCTTCATGTTTTGAAGGATTTTTTGGAGCTTCAAGGGTTTGGGGTTTTCCTTTTTTGATCCAAGAGGTGGGCATTTTCAGTGCATCCAGGGTCAAATCAGATCTCTCCATTGAATCCAAAGCTACCGGAATAGTCAAGATCGACCTTTGTTTCATCAAATTTGACTTTTGTTTGTTAGATCCAGAGGTGCTCAATTTTTCAAAGTATTTTGAGCCCAAACGGACCTCACCGTTGTGTCCGGAGCGGCCAAATCCCTAAAGATCGACTGTAAACTCACCTATATTCGACGTCAGTTGTTCGTGAGGAAATTTTTTTTATCTATACAACCCTATTCTCCGTCTGCATGCAGTCCGAGGTAAAAAATTCGTCCAAAAAAAAAAATTATCATTTTTTTTCTACGCAAAAAATTTCACTGATTTTTTTTAATGTAAATCTTTTTTGAAAAACAAGCTTTCAAAAAAAATTAAAGTAAAAAGCTTTATTTATAAGCTTTATTGTTTTTTTAAAAAGGTAAGGGCAAGTACCCTGCGCAGGAGTAACTGCCCTTGCCACATGGGCAGGTGCGGCTCCCACAGGCCTCCTCTTCAAAAATTTATTAATTTTTTTAAACAAAAAAATTAAATTTGTAAAAAAAAAATTATTTTTTTTTTTAAAAAAAAACATTTTTTTGTAATAAGCCAAGTCATGCATGTCTGCCGATAGCCATTTGGCTGTCAAATTTAGGCCCAGATTTTTGTTGTGACGGCCGTATGACCGTCAAATTTAATCCAACACTGGTTTTTTTCCCCTTTGGAGTTGTTTTCTTCCAGAGGTCATAACTTGGGCATACGATATTGTTTTTTAGAAAACGAGATATCATTGGAAAGTTGATTCCATCAACTTTCCAGTGGTGTGGGTCTCATCACTTCATTTTTCTGTTGGTGCATTCTATAGCTAGTTGAAGTCAAAGGAGTTGTTTTCATTCCCGAGCTCGTAACTTTTGATCAGTTTCTCCGTTTTTCACGATCTCAGTGGCATTGGAACCGTATTTTAGAGCTCTTCAGTTCCATCCATGCAATTTTTCCAGATTTTACTCCAGGTACATTTTATTCATTTTTTTGTGTTTTCACACTCTGGTGAATTACTTGGACATATTATCTCTTGGGAACTTCTCATTTGCATGGGATGCTTCTTTTTTTGTTGTTCTTCATGTATTTCCAACCTTGTATTTTCTTATGACATTTTGGTATCAAGTGTTGGTTTATTTAAAACAATTTGATTTTACTTGTTTTCTCAACTTTGAATGAACAATCATGTCAATATTTTATGAAAATATGCCCTCTTATTAGCGATACCAAGTAGAAAAAATTGCATTATTTTATTCCAAATGGCCATATAATAGCAATTTACCAACAAAATTATCAGGTTTTCCACCCACCAACCTTTTCTCAAATTTCATGGTAGCCTACGTATGCTCAAAATCAGTTCCATGGAGATCATTTTTCTCATAACCAACATGACTACTCTCTGAATCAGCTTCAAGATGTCAACAACATGAGTATCATGGAGAAAGCATTAGACTTGCAAAGGAAATTAGAGGCTATCACAAAAGAGCAGGAGTATAATATGCAGCAAGAAGAGCTTGTAGAAGTTGAGAAATCCAACTTCACAGACCCCGAAGATCACCTACATGCAAATAACCTATCACAGAAAGGAAGAGATGGAGACAAAAAAGCAAGGGTGCTCTGCAAGCTTCAAGAGAGATTGCATTAGATGAATCCATAAAATGATTACAAAGATCAATCCTTAAAAGGAGATCATGCAAAACCTAAAAGTAACCCTAATAGGTAGACATTTAATAATTAATATAATTATTAAATGTCACAATATGCAAACTAAAGTGAAATCTTAAGAGAGGAATAAAGGTAACTTAATTAACACAATTAAGTTAAAACCTTTACTCTAACACCCCCCCTTAAGATGAGCAAGAGTGCAGCTACAAACATGTGCAAGAAAGCAAAGGTAACTACAATGCATGAAAGCAAACAAGGGTCCCGACAACTAGGCCAGATCAGGTACCCGAATACAACCAAATCTCTGTAAAGTGGAGAAATAGAGAAAACCTCATGGGAAAAAATATACTACAAAAAGAGATGAAAGACATGAAGAACATCACTGAAGTAGAAGAAGCTGCAAACAACTGTCAAAAGATGACTGCTATGGTGCTGAAGAACCTCCTCTGAAGATAGGATGATCAAGATCAAGAAGACAACAATCTACATGAGTTCCCCCAACGACACTACTCGAATCAGATGGAAAATAATGGCAAACACTTGGAACTCAAAGATGCAAATGGCGCAAGTACCAATAGTCTAAAAAACACTGATCAACTGAGAATGGAAGATTCCTTCCAAGGCGAAACCAAGGAAGCATTAACACGAACAGTATAATACCCCCCATAATGTTGACTAGGAGAGCTTGACAGATCCACTGAAATGTTGTGTAACACCTTATAGTGCATGAAGGAGAATAAACAACATCTGAAAGTGCACAAGAAAGCACCTGCAACTAAAAAAGTGGTGTGCAAAACAAAGCACACATGCATGAGGCTGAAATAATATAAATTCATTGTTGTTGTGGAGGGACACTCACCGGACAAAGGTGTGATAGAAAAAAAAAAGGCACTACACAACCCCCCCATGGCACTTTATAATACAGTATGAGTACAAAATATGGCACAACCTTATGTGCAAAATCCCCAAAATACATGTACAATAGTGTGGCACTTTATCTCAGTGCCTTTACATAGAAGATTGCTTACAAATGATGCTCATAATGTCATAAGAAAATACAAGGTTGGAAATACATGAAGAACAACAAAAAAAGAAGCATCCCATGCAAATGAGAAGTTCCCAAGAGATAATATGTCCAAGTAATTCCAACCCTAGAATAAAAGGTATTTCCAACCTTGTATTTTCTTATGCAACAAGTATTTTCTTAAAGGCTTGAAAATTACTAGTTGCATATGAAAACCAGAAATAAACATATATTTCTTAAACTATCTTGATTTAGAAGTCCCGCCGGGTGTGCCAAAAACTATTGTCTCCTAATATTGCACCCTTGCTAAGTTTCAAAAATTAGCATATTGGAGAAACATGGGAACTTTTCTAAGGCTGTGGGTCGCCTAAAGTAGAAAAGAACCTCCAGAGAAAGTTGGCTCTTAAGGTACTCACCTAAAACTATTCTAATGATTTGTAGGGGAAAGGGTAAGAGAAACATAAACTAAAAATTGAAAAACTTAAGGTGATGCACCTAAACACTAACTAAACCTATAACACTAGATTGTACACATAGTTTAATTAACAACAAGCTTGAAATACACAACTTAATATTGATATGTATTTTTGCATTAGTATGTCATGAGGAGGAAATAATGCATAATCCTAGATAGAAAGAAACTTTTCACAACTTGAACTATTTTCACTCCAACACAACTCATAACCTACAAAATACATACACTTTCTACACAAAGATGCCACTAATGAGACTCAACTAAAAGGAATGAAGTAATTTCACAAGTAATTGTATCAATCACCAAAATGCATACAATAGAATAGAAAATTAAGAAGGAAAAATGCTTATCTTCATTGATCTCCAAGGTGTAAACTGGTATACATGTCAAAATTAGTTACCAAAAATCATCTCTTTCTGCAAACGACTTCAAAAATGATAAAGTAGAGAAAAGATAATAATCAGAACTGACTTCACAAATGAATAATGAAGTTACTTTATCCTCTCCCAATTAGTTGCACCAAAATAAGAACTGGAAACTTCTTGGTCGTATGCAACCAAAAATCCTAAAATATAGCCCCCAAACTCCCTCCAAAATGACTCCAAAGTGGAGAAAAGGTCAAAACATGACCTTATCCATCATAAAAGCTCAAAAAAATGCTCCAAACCAAGTCAAAACAGCCCTATATTCCCTCCAAATGTTGGTTGACTTCTTCAACCTCCCTATATGCTTGCATAAACATAAATTTCTACAAAATTCCCCCTACAACTCATCTCTAGAAACAAATGCACTTTATTTTTCATTTAAATAACATTTAACTAAGCAGTTTATAACTGCATCACTTAGATAAATGTTTTACATCCTCAAAACAAAGGCAAAAGTAAAGGCATCGACACACTATACTTTGAAACTCAAAGCAAAGATATACAATTCCACATAGGGGACATAATGCTAGGCATATACATATAAGGGAAGGTATTAGTTTACATGTAAATGTTTTAATAAAAGGAAAAAATGCCTTAAATCATCAACATATGTTAGGGTTGAAACCCTAAAGAACAAAAATATGGTGAAACACACCGACCACATTTCATTTGCACATTGCAACTTTTTGGAAGTTACTCATAGTCGTGAACATAGGGTATGAATGGAGTTTTGTTGAGGCTTTCATGGTGAATTATGGAAATGTATTTGCACTGTGAGCTCACTGGTAATCTTTTCTATCATGAAAATGTTGATTCCTTCTATATTCCATGAAAAATGTGGTGTTTCTTTGCTCTAGTAGCGATGCAAAAATGATGAAACCCTACTTTTATCTATTGCATTTCTTGTCTTCTCATGAATAATGACATGGTCTCTATTTCTTCTTGAAAGAATATGTTTAGAAAGGATTTTATTTTGCACAAAACCTGTGAGTGTTTCATCTTGCTATAAGTATATGAGGGTTTTTATGAAACTTTGCTATAGGTCATGACTCATGGTCTTCTTGAATTTCATTCTATATACTTTTGCAGGTTCTCATAAAACCTTTTACCTTATACTGCAGTCATAGCTTCCATTCTCATAAGGTTTGGATCCTATGACCTCTACATCAACACCATGTGAACTTCAAATATGCTCAAGGGTCTCTTACTATTTCATTGTTCCTTACGACTCCTATGTATCACAGTATTTTTCTTCATGTTTTAGGCTCATGACACTCTCTACTAACCTTCATTGTTACTTGTCACCCTTTACATAGGCTCTAGATTGTAGAGTATTAATCTATACCTATGGAAAGACACAAGATCTAGTGCCCAACTCTATATATTTTATGGCCATTGTAAACCCTTTGACTGATCTCTCATATTTGCTATTATCTCTTCCATTGATATACATAGTCCTTGCATATGCCTTGAATAGTTATACTAACCAATCCTTTTCTCATTGCATTCTTCCCTTCATGAGATAGCTTTCCTTTAACATGCATACCTCCTATTCCATGCCACCTCTAACTATCTTGAGAAAATGTTGTTAAAACCAAATAAATGAAAGCAATGGATAAGGACACATTGCATACTAGACTAGTCATGAATACTATGATGTAATCATTGATGATTAGTGTAACTATAGGAAATATGGAAGTTAGCATATTAGTGCATAAATAAATAGAAACCCAATGTAAAAAATGAAATACAAAGGATGAAATAACATGAAAACAAAGAAAGATATTACCTAGTGTCTTCAACCTCCATGATTGACCTCCATTGCACCTTCTTTGTTTGCTGCAATATGTAGTTTTTGCTTAGATTTTGTGTGAGAAATCTATGACTATGCCAAGACCTAAGCAAATGTTGAAGGGTTTGATCACAAATGCTACACTATGCAACTGTGCAACTACTAAGCAAAGACTAAAGTATGCCTAAAATTCCAAAATTTCAAAAAACCAAGAGATAAAGTATTCCTAAGACAAGATTGCATGAGATGTAGATGAAGTCAAGATCATTGGAGATGTGCAAATGAGACCAAAATTGTCATTTTGTAGAAAATGCAATTTTGGATGAATGGCCAAGATTAAAAGTTGAAAAATGCCCTAGAATCAATAAACAAGATTCAATGTGACAACCCAAAATTAGGGTTAGGGAAACATTCGGGTAAATTTAAAATGAATGGACAATATTTGATTTTAAAAAATCAAACCAAGGGACAAGATTGCATGTGACAAGGAGATAAGAATGACACAAAAAAAGAGAGCTGGAAAATCAAATAATATTAGAAATTATTTGATTTATTAGAAGAAAATTGTTATTTTGAATTAAAATTAATTTAATCTAAAAAGGTGGGGTCATGTGACAGTAAATAATTAATTTGAATTATTTACTAAAAGAGGAAAAATTAGAAAGTGGAACAATTTTATTTAAAATTGGGAAAATGCCAAGGTGGTCAATAATTAAATAAATTAAGGAATCTATTTAATTATGAGAAGACATTAGAAATTAATGACATATTTAAGTAAATAAATAAAATTTATTTATTTAAATAATCAGGAGGAAATAAAGGACAAAAGATAATTAAATAAATTTAGGAATTTATTTAATTATGGAAAGACATTAGAGAATTAGTGACATATTTAAATAAATAAATACAATTTATTTATTTAAATAATCAAGAGAAAAAAAGACATGAATTGATTAAATAATTATGCATTATTTAATTAATAGTTGAAAGTGGACTATAAGACATAATTAAATGTTTTAATTATGCTAGGAGGAATACGACGAAAATAGAGCTTGCAGGTCTAGTTCATTTTTATGTGTCTACATTTTCCCCTCTTTGTCATAATGTAGCTTGTCACATTGTGACAAAGAAAATTCAATCAGAAACATGCCTCAGCGAAGGTATGGAGTATCTATGCCCCCTCGAGAAAATTTTCAAATTTTATCCCAGTGATAGAAAAATTTGGAAAGTGTTCCGACAAGCTAATTTGATGACTAGACAAGTAATGGCGTAAACAATTTTAGATTTTAACATGTTTAAAGTAGTCAACAAGCTGGTCAAAGTTGGGAAAAAGGACCTCCAGTAAATTTTTTTGAAGAAAATCCCACTTTGGCCCTATAAATAGGTTGAAAATGGGTAAAAGTCAATTCATTTTCATTTTCACATTTGTAAATTTTGAGAGGTTAGAGCTAGGAGACCTCGCGCAAAGATGGTGATTCCAGTGATCGAGCACCATGGATACATCATTCAGACTTTCAGACGACCAAAGGGTGCAAAGCCACCAGTAAGTACACCTTACCCACTTTGTCATTTTATTGGTTTTCGTGCATATTTAGGGTCTTAGGGTAGGTTGACGAATGTGTCACGACGCATACGCATGAACATAAGCCGCATTCAATTTCACATTCGACGCATTTGATGCTTCGCAATGCAAATACAACAATTCCGTTAGGGGGTCAGTTAGGTGTGACACATTTGCTAATTAGCGAGATGCATTCGCCATTTTGCACCGCAAGTGATAGGTTTAGCGACGTATTTTCTAGATTGCAATGCATTTGTGGAGGCATGCCATGCATTCAATTGTAAGTGACGCATTCGATTCATGGAGCAACACAAGTGAGAAATCATGACGCATTCAATAGTCAAAATGTCGCAAGTGCCAGATTGCGACACAGGCATTGGATGGAATGAAGCAATTGCTAGGGTGTGACACAAATGAATTTAACATAGCACATTTGACTTTGACCATGGTTGACTTTAGTTTAGGCTCAATTTTTGAGATGCTTTTGATTAGATAGATGGTAATAATGTTGTTCAATGATGTGTGGATTCTTATTTCTACATGTGTAGATACAATTACCACTGATCTATACATGCGAGTTTAGGCCATCGACTTATGGATTCAGAGACCAACTATGAGACATGAAGTAGAGATGACTGATGCAGCTGGGGTTATATTATGCCACTTATATGCCCATTATCTGAGCTAATAGGGGGCTTCTGACAACACTTTATGAGAGATGGCATTCAAAGACCAGTTTTTTTCACTTGTCGATGGGGGAGGCCACTATTACACTAGAGGAAGTGTACAGGATTCTACACATTTCTATTAGAGGTGAGTTAGTGGTGTATGATCCACATCGGGGAGTACAAGCCATGACAGAGTTGTATGAGGTAGATGATGCCACAGGCCTTGGTGTCAAGGGTTATGAGATTCGATGAGAGTACCTAGCTAAGCACTATTCGCAATGGGATGTGATGTTGTGTATGTTGATTGTCGGAGTCCTCATTCTAGATCACCGGGGACATGGGTTCCCGATCAGATGGGGAGATGTGATAGTGTGCATGCGACGATACAAAACAGTTTTCACATGGGGACCCTATTTACTTGGCATGCTTTATCATCAGATGGACGAGGTAGCATATAGAGATGTGCACAATATCAATTTCAGCACACCATTGCTTATGATCTAGTCCTGGGAGCATATTCCTATCTTCGGCCACCTATTCAGAGACCACAACTAGCAGAGGGGATGCCCTATGTGTACCTATATGTGGATGCTTTACAAAAAATGAGAGTCAGAGAGACTGGATTCTGGCGGCATCGGATAGACACCATGACTTCATTTTTCTAGAGGTCGTACATGGATTGCACACAGTGGGCCAGAGAGGGAGATCATTTGGAATTTTGTACACAATTTTGATATCTGATTGGTCACACAGTACAATCACAGCTCATCAACGAGATGTACCTACCCCAACAGGTATTACATTAGTTTGAGGAGCAGTAGGGTGTGCCTATGGGGATTGTAGAGTATGCTAGATCATCATGATAGCCTACATGGGGTCCTGCCATATTAGTACCATTTTTTGTGCAACAGATAGATGGGTCAGTGACACAATTGTGGGGTTGGAGTGGAGGTCCTACAGATCTAGGGATGACTGCAAACTTTGATTTGTGGTGGTAGACACATAGACCTATTCCCTTGACAGATCCAGAGAGAGGAGGAGGAGAGGAGGAGATGGAAGGAGACAGGCTAGGAGGGTGAGGCAATGAGTGGAGAGGGTACCACTAGCGGTGATCCCCGAGGTTTCCAAGGAGGAGGAGAGAGAGGAGGAGGTGGTCAGATAGG
>VDFB02320051.1:0-79019 GCA_007258455.2 Sequoia sempervirens | reverse complement strand
TCCAGGGTTTGTTGCAGCAAACATCACCATATTCTATGACAGTTTGGCAGAGTTTTTAAGGGTTTTCAGCAGCCTTTTTTTGGTAGTTTTCAATAATCTTATGTGCAAAAATAACAATCTTACAAATTCCCCAGGGTTTCAGATACTCAATATTTTTAGATTTATTTAGGTGGCTAGGGTTTGGAGGTGATAATGAGCAGAACAAAGGTTTTTGCCAAATTAAAGTCAAAGTTTTGTGAGCAAGGGTTTCCATCATGTAGTATTATGTTTAGACTATGAATGCTCCTTCAAAATTGGTGTCTAAATACCTGAAGATCTAGGAGACTCAATTAGGGCATGCCAATGTGCAATAAGGAATTGGATTAGAAGATCAAAAAAGAATTACAATTGCAAGAAGAATTCATGATAGCGGTCTTATTGAAGCACTCTCTTTTCCAATGTCTGTTCAAAGCCAAGAATTTACTGTCGCTTGTGCCAAACAGTATGACCTTGCAAAGAGGGAAAAATGACAGGTAAGTGATCAAATCCTTTGCAAACTTGACTATGATTCAATGGAAAGTATTTTCAATTTACCAATTTATGAAGAAACACCATGAATTGATTTCACAGAATGTGAAGAAATATGGAATAAAAACCTTGCTCAATGTAAAAAAACATGTCAATAAACCTTGATGGACGTGTGTTTCCTCTTGCAGCTCCATGGAAATTCAATTTTATATGCTCATCTGGTAGAGACACCATGTGTGCTTTAATTTCTTTCCTAGTTATCAACCCTATCAGCAGTGAATTAAAATTTATTTTTTTCAAAATTTATCTATGAAAAGATTTTATTAACTTATAATAGAAGTGGTTTTCTTACACAGATTTCACAATTAAAATGAAAGAACTTAACAATAAATATTAGTAATTTCCATTCAAATACTTTTTCCCAGGGAGGAGGGACTGCGTGAACATGTGAAGCGATTGAAAGTAAGTGCAGGAATTGAGCCTGGTGCAGACCTGGGCCCTGTGATTAGTAAACAGGTAAATGCCTTCCTTTTCCAGCATATGTACATTTTGTTCCCAGTTTATATTTAGCCTTGTATGTTCAGTTCTTTACTTTGAGTTAAATAAAGCCAATCTTCAAACCATACAGCTATAATATTGAGTCCCGTTAGATTGACAAAATGGGTAGGTGTACCTTGTGTTTGACCTACTTAGTAAATTGTATTGTACCTCTATCCTAAAATAAAAAGACAATTACAGAGATCAAATTTGTAATGTATGGGTGAACTTAGTAATATTCTAAAGATTTGTCCACACTCATGAAGAGATTTTTTGTATATTAATTTGTTATCCTCTTTTCGTCTGATAATTCCATTTTGGCTTGCAGGCAAAAAGTCGTATACACAGCTTGATAGAAAGTGGTGTTAAGGATGGAGCAAGACTTGTGCATGATGGTCGAGGTATTGAGGTAATCTATAAAAGTGATAACACCACATTTTAAGATGTGAATACCTATTTATTTAGGTTTTAATGTTCTAAAATGTTTGGAAGACACTCTAAGCTATTATATGAAAGTGTGTTTGTCTGAATTTATAAATGGAAATATGGAGTAGTTTTAAATTTACATCCTGGTCCAGTAATAGAAGCAGGTCCACAACTTTGACAAATTGATATCAGGCTCCCATTATTCAACTATGCTTCAATATTAATAGTTCAAATAGCTTCCTGACTGAAATTATTATCTTTCATGCCAAATTTTGATGCATGTTTGAACTGCTCTCCTGGTTGCTAGCCAACTGGAGTGAGTTATGCTGAATCTTCTTAGACAACACTTTAAGAACTTGTACAGGTCCCTAACTACAAGCAAGGAAATTTTGTGGGTCCTACTATTCTAGCCGATATTACTGCTGATATGGAGTGTTATAAGGTGAGATTCTTATACACCTTTTCTATGGAACAGGCAAATATTCTTTTCTTGTACAATGTAGGGATAAAGTTTTTTAATATAATAATCCATACCATTGTTTTGCTGGTTAATGGCAGGAAGAAATTTTTGGGCCTGTCCTCCTTTGTATGGAGGTAAGTTTCACAATTTTAAGTTCAATTTTATCTACTTAACTTGTGAGGAGATTGCCACAATTTAATGCAACATCTTTCTTTAATAAGTCTCATATCTTTGTATATTACAGGCTGGGAGCTTGGAAGAAGCCATTGATATTGTGAATGGAAATCCGTATTGCATCTACTCTTATTTGGAATCAAGGAGTAGATTGTTTTAAGAACTTTGAAAATGTAGAAAAGTAGAAGGAAAACTACTTAAAGGAGTTCTAATTGGCTCTAGTTGAATGGTTGTTTCAGATATGGTAATGGTGCTGCTATATTCACCACATCAGGCGTATCTGCAAGAAAATTTCAACATGAAATTGATGCAGGCCAGGTGAGTGATGACTGCATTTCTCATAAATGTAAGATCTCTTAGCTTTGGCAACAAATAACTCTGATTGAATTTTCACTTTGGCAAAACACTTTGAAAGGTTGGCATCAATATACCAATACCAGTTCCATTGCCCTTTTTCTCATTTACGGGTGCCAAGGCATCTTTTGCAGGTGACCTGAACTTTTATGGTAAGGTCCAATTCTCTACTTGCTTTTACAATGTGTTTCCAGAGAACATGGTATGTTTTAAGGCAATGACCATGTCTAGTACTGTGACTAAATATGATTCTTCAAAATATCTTTAGTAAATCTGTTACGATTTTGACGTTTATGCTAAGTATCTGATGTTTGTTCCAGGAAAAGCTGGTGTTCAATTTTTTACTCAAATAAAAACAATTACAGCACAGTGGAAGGATTTGCCAGGTCAAGGTGTATCCATGGCATTTCCAACTTCACAGAAAACATAGAGTTCTTATCTCCTTCAGATTAATAATCTGAAAGAAGTCGTGTACATCGTTGGCATGCCATTTTCAGTATATATAGAGGTAATGTATGTTCCAGACAATAGTAACAGCCCTCTAAAGATAAAGTTTAGAGCCATATCATTGCATCTGTAAATGCCAATTAAAGTCACCTGGTGCTGAATCTTTTCAAATTCAACATTTGTTGAGATGTATTAAACTTTACTGCTAGATTATTTGGTTAATTTGCAACTGTACTGGTAAACTCTTGCTGCTGATTTTGACTCTGGAGTTCAAGAATTATGATTTCGAAAATGAGAGATGATCTAGCTCACCATTAAATAAAACAAGAGAAATTTCAAATAGTATCAATGCCCTCGGTTGACTGAAAATTGGTTGATGGAACTGAGAATCTCATTGAATATGTACAAAGCAAGGAATCATAAGACACATCCTTCCTGCTGCAGACCTAAAGCTTGAATGAAAGTAATAATGAAAAACGTAAGAAATAAGAAATGAAAAACACCTGTACAATAATCTAGCATTTTACCTCTGAAAAGTCTGTTTGTTATATCCTTATATTATAAATCAAGGTCAACCAGACCGTGTTTCTACTTGTGAATGTAATATTTCTTTTGCTTATAAATGCCATATGGAATTCGTATGATTCTTTTTGATTGAGGTAGAAGTTGCTTATTCATTTTAATGTGTATCATTGTCTTAATTTATTGTTTAAATTGTGCTGCTTACATGATCCTTCTTCCCAGTCCTTTCCTTGCTACTTCTCTTCACTAGAACCTTGATTTATCGTTCCTTCTCTTTCCCTTTGCAAGCACCCCAGCTTGTGGTGTCAACCAGACCGTCTGTTTGTTAATCTAGCATTTTACCTCTGAAAAGTCTGTTTGTTATATCCTTATATTATAAATCAAGGTCAACCAGACCATGTTTCTACTTGTGAATGTAATATTTCTTTTGCTTATAAATGCCATATGGAATTCATATAATTCTTTTTGATTGAGGTAGAAGTTGCTTATTCATTTTAATGTGTATCATTGTCTTAATTTATTGTTTAAATTGTGCTGCTTACATGATCCTTCTTCCCAGTCCTTTCCTTGCTACTTCTCTTCACTAGAACCTTGATTTATCGTTCCTTCTCTTTCCCTTTGCAAGCACCCCAGCTTGTGGTGTCAAATCTCATTCATTTCATCCACAAGTTTTATCCTCGTCCTTCTCACCTTTGTGCCACAGCCCATAGGGCATTAGGACTCTCAAAATATGACAAAAACAAGAATTCAACTCAAATCCTTTCAAAATTTCAACTGTTTTGTTGGCATGTGCCAAATTGAAACCACGTACAAAAAAAAACATTAAAAATTTATATAGAAAAATCAAATGGATTATATTCTGATGTGAAATGGAGGAATTCACCTATACATATCACAAAGCATAAAAAAAAGGATACGACGTGTTTGACCAAGTTCTTTTTTCTTTTCTTTGCCTAAGCCAGATGTAATCTTGTGAGATACAGTGATTGCAGGTTATGCACAAATTGGCTCTGTTAAATCTCTTGAGCATTTTAAGTAAATGCCTAAGCCAAGTGTAGGCCCCTTGATTGCATGATACTTGCTGAATTGGTGCAGTGAAAAAGTCTTGTCTTTCTCAATGCAAAACTTTGCCTACATTTTCCAAGAATGTCCCATGGTTGTATCCCTGGTACAAGGAATGCAGATCCATGAAGTAAATGAAGATATTGATTAATACAATGAATAATTAATGTAGAAACAAAAACTTCTTTCTTGGTTAAAGTTATAGAGAAGAAGTCTTAAATTTGTACCTGCAAAATCACATAAAAGTGAAGGCAAATCAAGCCGTTGGTTGGTTGAAGTGCTGTATCCATACTTAAGCTTAGGGACATCTTTCTAATAATAATTGTACTGCAAGAGTCCCCTATCTGCTTGTGTCCTAGATGGATTGATTTGTTGTTCAAGTATATAAAATAATGAATAAGAAGTCTCAGTTGAAAGAATCCATGTGTAGTCATAGTATACATGTAATTGTACTCAATGTTAGCACTTGGTCATGTATGAAATTAGAAATCAACATCCTCAATTTGAAAGCACCGAGTCCTAGCAATATTAATAGTGATGAAAATGTGGGAAGTCAGGCAGATGATAGTGGATCAGCAAGACCACCAAGAGACAACTTAGAACTGACATCCAAGTATGATTTATATCCAAATGCATGTAAATACTTTTCCCCATTGATACAATAGTGCACACAGTGGCCTTAATTGGTAGGAAAGGCACTCTAGCCATCTGTCTTACCTTTACAACTCTAGTATTTACTCTAGATTATCACCCTAGACTAAGCAAGAAAGCCTCATGACATCAACAAGGCGACAATAGCCTTAAAGGGAATCTAGGATGATAAGCCAATAAAGAATGCACACATTAGATTAGAAGACCAAAATAAGATGCTTGCAATTATATAACACAGTTTGATAGAAATGACAACTTTATTGACATATAATCATTCTACACAATCTATCTCCATAGCTAAGGTAAAGAGAGAATACACCAATGTATGAAGGCTGCCCTTCTCCTACCAAGGTCTTCTTACATATATGTTGGTCAATTGTGAGGTGTGAGAGCTAGATCATGACCATGCCATAGTAACAACCTATGCTATTCATGACATAACTTATGATTATTATGATTGATGACATTAACCTTGCAATACTGGACTATGTTTCTTAATTTAATATTTTAATTAAATTTTATTCTCCTAGGCATTTGAAATATTCTTTATAAAGTTGCATTGAGCGGGGAAGCTTAATTTGGCCATGACATCTATGGACACTTGACATGAAGTGGAAGGGGATATAACTATTTATGGTGTTGTAAGAGGTGTAAGAAACATCTATACTATTGTAAGAGGTGTAAGAAATCATCTTTGATTACTTGTAAGAGTTGGTAGATTTTTTTTAGGCTTAGGGAGTTGTTTTGTCTTATAGTAAGCTATTTTTGTCTTTTAGTGAAGTTGGATTCCCAAGTTCACGAGAAAAGGGTTGAAAGCTCTAGAAATATGCTTGTAACTCTTGAATTGCATGTAGACTACTAGGCTCATGGTTTTGGTTTGAGTCAATTGTATTGGAAATTATTTATGATTTTTTATGTTACTTTTGTCTATAAATTGGAGTTTGGAGTGGGAGATAGCACAAGTTGTTTTGTAGGTTTTAGTGGTAATGAAGTGCTTGGGAATTCATATGGAGAAGTGTTATTAGTGTAACTCTTGAGGATTAATATAAGCTTTGTATCTCTTTGGGTGTGAAGTTATTTTTCCGAATTGTTTCTCCACATTTTTTGTTATGGTTTGCAACTCTTCTATGGCTATTTCCATGACCATCTATGATTTATCATTGTTTAAGTATTTGGATGTTCTAAGTGCAACATACTTTCACTTGTTAGTTATACTTCATTTTTACATTTGGTATCATAGCCACAATTGGCTTGATTAAAGAGGACGTCTAAGTGTGATAGGGTTTTTCGTTATAGTCAGAGTTGTATTTTTTTTGTAGTTTCAAGTATAAGGTGATAAGAGATCATGGCTAGGTCATCTCAGTTAGAGTTAGAAAAGTTCAATGGCACAAGTTTTGTGATGTAAGAGCATCCAGGGTGTAAGTAATCTTGCATCACAAAAAAAAGTGTTTATTTTGATTTTTACTTGGTTTGGTGAATGAATTTTCAATGAGGGCTAAAAATAATGTGTTTTTAAATTTTAGTAAGTTTGCATATGATCACCTAGGGACTTGAAATTTTCCACAGGGCTCCAAAATGGTAAATTGTACACTATGGGTGAGTTTGGAGTCAATATTAGCTCTAGAATTGAAGATATTAATTGTTAAAGTTTTTGAAAATTTGAAAAAAATCTTGACATGGGAATTTGAAGCCTTAAACGACCTTTTCTGGGCTTGAAAGTTGACCAAAATCCTTTGGATGTTGTAGAGCATTTTGAGCACTACAATTAAAAAAAGGGGGCTCAAACGAGTGGCCAAATTAAAAGTTATGGCTCTTAGAATTTGACCTATCTTTGGGAATCGGGAGTGTTACAAATTCAAATTATGTTGGAAGGCGCCAAAAGGGAGGGAAGGTGTCTTTTCAACATATTTTAGGAGCATCTTGGGGAGTTACACTTCTTGGATGTGGTTAATATTTAACAAAACCAAGAGTTGAAAGAAGGCTCATTCAAGCTTTGGTGAAATTTGGGTGAAGGTGTAGGTGGAAGGGTTGTAATTTCTAGTGTTGTTTACAAGTATCGTCACCATGGATAGACTAGTAGGTCTAATTTCCTGAATGTAATGCATCCCATGTTGTAGTAAGAGGCCTTAGCCATTGATTGAATGTACTTTTCAGATTTGAAGTTGTTTAGTTGAAGATAATAAGAATCATTTGCAAATTTATGTATCTTATGTGCCTTGAAATTATTGTTGGTTTTGTGAGGTGTTGAGGGGGAGTACCCTTCATTAAGTGGTATCAGAGCGAGAGCTCCCAAGTGTGTAAACAGATCATCGAATGTAAGACTGTTTGCACTAGGACTTGTGGTTGTGGGTTTGTGAGAAAAGTGATCAAAATGCCTCTATGAAGAAACAATGGTTGTATAAGAAATATTGTTGTACCAAAAGAGGGTTTTAGAGCCCTACAAAGATAAGTTCAAGAATTTCAAGAGGAGCTATGTAGAAGATTTGAGCCAAGAAGAAGAGATGAAAGTGAAAATGAAGCTGAAGAAGTACAATTCAAAGAAGAACAAGATGCAATAGAAGATCTTGAGCAAGTTAGATTGTTGAAGGCCCTTTACAAAATTCGAAAAAGGTCAAAGATTGAAGTTTCTACATTTTTTGGAAATCTTAATCCAAAAGAGTTGATTGATTGGATCAATGATATGGAGGAATACTTTGAGTATGAGAAGGCGAAAGATCTTGAGAGGGTCAAATTTGCAAAGACCAAGCTGAAAGGTCATGTTAATATCTGGTTGAAGGAAGTGTAGCTAGAAATAAATAGAAGGAGAAAATGAAAGATCACGAGATGGGATCAAATGGTGGATAAGTTGAAGAAGCAGGTCATTCTTGTTGATTATGAGTTAGAGTTAATGAGAAAATACAATGCTTGAAGCAGTCAAATAGAACAATCGAAGAATACACGAAGGAGTTCCATAGGATCATCATTAAAACATGTCATTTAGAGGCCAATGAGAAGGTAACTTATTACATCAATGGGTTGAAACCAAGTATCGAAGAGGAGTTGAGTTTGGTCAAAACAGTTACCATTGAAGATGCCTATCAATTTGCTTCAAAGGTTCAGGAGAAGTTGAATAAAATATTTGAAAGCAAGCAAAGGGGAAGATGTCATGGTGGAAAGACTAGTGGAAGACCTTATGGAGGTCAAAATGAAGATCAAAAGAAGAATGAAGAAGTTGGCATTAACCAAAACCAAAAGGTAGATAATGTCTATTGACCTCGTGACCAAAATAGTAGTGAACAAAGAGGAAGAGGAATATCTGGACAAGGATTTGGAAGAGGAGGCTTTTGAGGATCTGGTTTCGATAATGGAGAAGAAGGAAATCAAGCATGCAAGTGTCCACAACATCAAGAAAGGACAAAAGTAGAAGACCCAAAGGTAACGCACAAGTTGCACATGTAGATGGAGAAGCTGAATCTGAGCCTTTTGAAGATGTAGAAAGATGAAAGACTCTTATTATGAGGAGGGCCCTACTGAATGAAGAAAAAAACAAGTTTAGAGGAAGAGTTTATTTCAAACAAGGTGTAAAGCGGGAGGCAAGTGTTTTGATGTGATTAATGATAGTGAAAGTACAAATATGGTTAGGAAGTTGCATTTGGAAAGGGTGAAACACCCATATCCATAAAAGATTGTTTGGTTGTAGAAGTATTAGAAAATATGGACAAAGAAGTTGCAAATAATTCGATTCTAAACAATATGTGCTTCCTCCTCATTTTCATTCAAATACATGGCTAATATATATAGCCACTTACATAGCCAAACAACCTCCTATTAAATAGGGAGGTGTTATAACAAATATCTCGGAATACCATCCACGGGTATAACACACTAACTACAATGTTATTTTAACAATATATATGACTAACTATCAAACCTATACACATGACTAACAAACCTAACAAATAATTTAATGTTACTACCTATGTGCACTAATTTCCAACACCCCCCTTAGTGTGAACAAGGGGTGAAAGCACATCATAATACTTGATGACCACACACAGTAGCTCATCATAAGGTATAAGTAGGACATACACATCTACTCATGTCAAGCAATAGTAGAACTAGCCTCACTACGCTTGTTGTTTTTTCATCCAAGGATAGGGACAAACACATCTACCCAAGGAACTGAGGATAGGGACTAACACATCTACCCAAGGTATTACATCAAGTTTGGATAGGAACAAACACATCTATCCAACATCAAGGTTATGAATAGGGACAAACACATCTGCTCACAACAACTACGATTGGGGACAAACACATCCAATCATAATCACCAACTCGTGTGATTGGGGACAAACACTTCCAATCACTTCACTACCTCGTGAATGGGGACAAACACACCCATTCACTAACAATCAAGAAATGTGATTGGGGACATACACATCCAATAACAACTTACATAGCTTGTCGCGTATGTAGCCATCATTGTAGATCATTGCCACTCTGATCACAAATGATATGAGACGGTTGTCACTACCACCTGGAAACCGATCTTGGCTTTAGTCATTTTGGTACAAGTTGTTTTGTCACAAATAATTTTGAGGCCTCATCGCTAGTGATTGACGAGAGGTCGCTGATTGTCCTCCATCCTCCTATGCCTCAATTCTCTAGTGATTTAGAGAACATATTCCTCCTCATTGCCTTTGTGTGGAGGGTCTCCAGTAGCTTCCCCATGAAGGCATTCTTCATCATCATTTGCAGCGAATGCCTTATCTGTATTAACTTGCCATCAAGGAGATCCTTGGCACGTTGAGTGCAATTCATAACAATGTGTCCCTTCTTCTTGTAATAGTAGCACAAAATTTTATTCTTGAATAAATGATTTCCCTTTGATGTAGAAGAACTAGATTTGGAGGATTGGTTAGGCCTATTTTTTCCATACATTGCAGTTTCTTCTATAGTTGAGTCAAGTTTCTTAGCTCCATCAATTAGAGTGGATATGGTATCTTCTAGGTTGGCATCTACTTTGTTTAATGTGAAAACAATGTTTCCATAGCTAGAAGGCATGCTATTTAACAAAATAGCTTTTGCATCCTCATCGTCTACTTTAACATTTATCCCAACTAGTTGATTTAATAAGGAACAAAACTTACTCATATGTTGTACAATTTTGTCACCTTCCATCATCTTCAGCCCCAACAATTTTTGCTTTAAGCCCACCTTTGCACTTGAAGCTTGTGATCCAAACAAAGCATTCAAATTATCCACTTTGAAGATGTACACTGCATATAGTTGAGTCTCACTCAAAGAAGATGGAAACGTACTTGGCTACATTAAGAATCAAATGTTGATCGACCAATGAAGGTTGTGGGCATGAATTTCATCAATGAGAGCAAGATTTCAAGCAGAAAGAAATTGATTTGCTTGTGTAAAACACCTGTGTCTGTTGAGGGAAGCTTAAGACAACCAATGTCAAGGAAACCACTAGCAAATTATTGCGGAGGTGTGAAGACGTTAGCATCTACAGCCATAACAACAAATAGATCAACGTGCCCAATGTCAAACTCAATAATTTTCTCCTCTCTATGCTTCAATGTCTCCCTCAAAACTAACTGTGATCATAGAGTTCAAATGGCTAGTGAGGAAGTCTCCTCTTGACGTAGCAACAACATGAATTAGAAGTGATGAATTACTTTGACAATGTTTAAGATGTTGAGGGGATGGAGACGTTGAAATATAGACACACCAATTTTCCAATTATCATAGCATTACGATGCCAAACACTGATTCAATCATACCAAATTGTGAGGCCCCTAATGCATTCCTCCATCTCTCTACTTTTTGGAGTGTGAACACCAACAGGGTAGTGGATAAGCATTGTGTAAGGATTCCTGCCAATATAGAGAAATCAGAGCAAATTTAGTACACAATCAATATTATATCATCTTCTTCACTTGCTTTGCCTCATATCTGGTATGCTCTGATACCATATTAGAAAATATGGACAAAGAAGTTGCAAATAATTCGATTCTAAACAATACGTGCTTCCTTCTTACTTTCATTTGAATACATGGCTAATATATATAGCCACTTACATAGCCAAACAACTTCTTATTAAATAGGGAGGTGTTATAATAAATATCCTAGAATACCATCCACAGGTATAACACACTAACTACATTGTTATTTTAACAATATATATGACTATCAAACCTATACACATGACTAACAAACCTAACAAATAATTTAATATTACTACCTATGTGAACACTAATTTCCAACGAAGGACCACAAAGCTTTGGTCAATGAACAATGCTTGTTATAGTTCAAGATTGGGAACTACTATAATGAGGTATTGTGTGATAGCATTGCCTATGGATGCATACCATATTTTATTAGGGAGGCCATGACAATTTGATCATCATGCTATCCATGATGGCCATGCTAACACTTATTCCTTGACAAAGGATGTAGTTCATAAATTGAAGCCCTTGAAGGAGATAGAAGAATATGTATGTAGTAATGCAAGAATTTGTTTGATAGACAACAATTTCTTTTAGATGAGATGAAGCACAAACATGTGTGCTTTGTGTTGATCCCTAAAATCAACAAGGAAATAAAGATGTACTGGCGGAAGTCTCAAATTTGTTAGAGGAGTTTCATGACATTGTGTTAGATAATGTACTCAAGGGTTTGCCACCAGTGAGAAAGATAAGTCATCAAATGGATTTGATGCCAAGAGCTAGTTTGTCAAATAAGGCAACACATAAAGTGGCTCCTACAAAGAATAAGGAATTGAACAAACAAGTTCAAGAGTTGTTAAATAAATGATTGATTAGAGAGAGCTTAAGTCCATGTGCAATACTAGCACAAAAATTGGATGGAGAATAGAGAATGTATATTGATTCTCAAGCCATTGTGCAAGATTATGATCAAATATAGATTCTCTTTGTCAAGGATGGACAACATAATGAATTGATTGAGTGGAGCCAAGTACTTCAAGAAAATAGATTTAAAGAGTGGATATCATCAGATCCTAATAAGAGAAGGAGATGAATGAAAGACAACCTTCAAAACCAAGGAAGGATTGTATGAGTGGTTTGTCATGCCATTTGGGCTAACCAATGCATTGAGCATATTCATACAACTCATGAATGAGGTATCGAAAGAATTTTTGGGTAAATTTGTCATTGTTTATTTGGATGACCTTTTGATTTTTAGTCAAGACTTTGGAGGAGCATTTGATGCATATTTGTAGTGTTTGAGAAGCAAGGGGAAGAGAAGTTGTTGACTAACTTGAATAAATTTAGTTTTGTGGAGTTGGTATATCTGGGATTTGTTATCTTAACTAAGGGTCTTAAGATGGACCTAGAGAAAGTAAAGGCTATCATTGAAAGACCTACACCAAAGAGTATTACGGGGGTAAGATCTTTTCATGGTTTGGAAAGTTTTTTTAGAAAGTTTATTAAAAGTTTTAGTAGTATTTGCACACCCTAACTAAAACAATGAGAGGGGACAAAAATGTGCTTTAGTGGACTACAAGAGCAACCAAGAGTTTTGATATGTTCAAGAAGAAATTCACTATGCTATAGTCCAGGCTTTGAAGAAATGGAGACATTACTTATTAGCAAAAGAGTTTGTTTTATATATTGACTATCAGATATGGTAGTATTTTAATAGTCAAGGAAAGTTGAATCGAAGGCACTTAAAATGGGTTGAGTTTTTGCACAGTTATACATTTGTTTTGAAGCACAAGAGTGGAATGTCAAAAAAGAGTTGCAGATTTATTAAGCATAAGGAAAACTTTGTTAATAAAGATGAAGATAAAGGTTGTTGGGTCGATGAACGTAAAAATTTGTATCATAAAGATCTAGACTTTGTAGAGGCTTGGAAAGCTTGTTTGGAACTTGTCACTGTCGATAAGATGAGGTAGTTGGATTATTTGATCCAAAAAGGCATGTTCAAAGGAAACCAATTGTGCATTCCAAGGAGTTTTGTGAGAGATAACCTAATTAAGGAGAAGCATAGTGGAGGTTTGGCGAAACATTTTGGGCAAAACAAAATCATTGCCCTTGTTAGTGAAAACTATTATTGGCAACAATTGCACTAGGATGTGAAGAAATTTGTATAGAGTTGTAGAGTATGTCATATGGCCAAAAGAGTAAGTAAAAATACTAGTTTGTATTAGCCACTACCTATACCAAAGAGGCCATGGTAGGATATCAACTTGAATTTTGTTCTTGGTTCCCAAAATATGAAATACAAAAATTTGTATCCCCATTCAAAAATCTAATCTTGAAATCTTAAATTGAAATCTCGATTTCCCAAATTTTAAATCCAAAAATAAAAATATGTTTATGTCCCTAAATCTCGAAATCCAAGTGCCTCCAAGAGTCTCAAATCCCATAAATAAAAAATCCATAATCGAATGTCAAGCTTAAAATCATGTAGTCAAACATTCAAAGCTTCAAAATTATCATCCAATACAAAGAAAATCCAATTACAAAATGTGATGTGCTTGAAATTGTTGGTCTTGATTTGTAACGCCTCGCCACAAAACCCTAAAGGACAACACAACTAACTAACAATTACGACACAATTTTTTTTAAATGAATTAACATATAGGTCCTACCATAAATTACATAGCATGTAAACTTCACATGTACATTTGCACTGACTATGTCCTTTAGGGTATCATGACTGCATTACAGACAAATTGATTAACGAACCTAAACATACATCGTAAAATAACTAATAACAAGAGTTCATTTACATCTTCTGCTTTATATATATATATTCAACACCATTAAAGATCATATATTATGAACCAAGAAGCACTTTTACAACTCCCCATAGATGGGGTAGATCAATACACTATTTACAAGTTTACATCAAAGCTTCCCTTAAAACAATGGGAATGATACATCAAATACATGACAAAATACAATTGAATTGATTACATCACATAGTATTAATGCTGCCACAAGATTTGGTGCAAGATTTGGAATCTCCACACGAGGTACAACTTCCAAGCTCATGAACATCTGCGGGGAACCCAATGGAGTGCATAACACGTTCCACCTGACCATGTGGAACCCTAAGGTCCACCCCCTGTGCTAGGAGATGACAATAAGGACCCACTACACAAACAGTCAAGCAGACATGGGCTTAACAAGACTCCAACATACAAGAGTAACCAACAAAGCATAAAGAACATCCGCTTCCATAGGTACATCAACAACAAAGGGAAAACAAACAAGGCATACAAGGTTGTTATAGGGAAGAGTGTCATCACATAGCTTGATATGGGTTACCCAATGCGGATCTTCCTAGGTTACCGACCCCCATCCTGAGTTACCCTAGCAACCTCAACCGATCTTCGACCCCCATTCTAACTCATGCAGAATCAACATACCTTTCATGAAGACAAGGCAGTTGATCTTTCCATTCCATGCCTTCCTACTCATCTCAAGCCTAGACGAGCACTTGAGCCATGAGTGGGGCTATATTATCTGGATTAATGTGAGATACTGCCCAAACCCCCTAATTAATTATTAGCATTTTCACTGGATTAAGAAACCTCCAATTAATTACCCTGGCGCCACTTTTGGGTCCCAGCCCCCATGGGAAGCCACTCTCCCTATTAGCAACAAAAACTCACAGTCACTAACTAGGTAAGCCAACTTGCACAAACTAGCAAAGCCATATAAATATGCACATAAAATGAGGCATGCACCACCTCCCACAAGATCTCCATAATAAAAAAATTTCCACAGTGCAAGGCTAAACCCACATAAACATAAACAGGGATAAGAACAATAGTTCACAAAGAACTCAACATGAAAATCAACAATAATTAAACTATTTCCCCAACCATAACCACCAGTAAACAGTGTAAGACTACATACCCTAATGCACACAATTCAAGTATAAAGTTCAACCACTTTTAAAATGAAAAAATCATGAAACCACCCACTTCTAGGTGAAACAACATAAAAACCCATGGCTTGATATAGGTTACCCAATGCAGATCTTCCTAGGTTGTCGACCCCCATCCTGGGTTACCCTGGCAGCCTCACCTGATTCCTGACCCCCATACCAACTCAACCAAGTAAACACCATACTCCCCCTTAACCTATGGAAGATTACCATAACAATTATGTACAAGAACTCCCTCATACATATAATCCAAAAATCCACTCAAAATCAAAATCAATCACAATAATCAAGAGCTTCTCATTTCCACTAACTCGACACCTCAAACTAAATGAGCAACAAATAAACATTACAAATAACACTCACTGTCAATAGTATGGAAACAAGAGTGGAAACATCATCAAGGGGATCATCAACCTCATTCAATAAAACAATTTCATAAACTATCAATTTACTTTCTATTTTACACAATGACTTAATCACTTAATCCAAGCACTTTTAAAATGACTATACAAACACTTAGTCAAGACACACTGTCTAATCCAAGTATTTAATCATCATATACAATATCCATGAAGACATTCCTTGAATCAAAGCATTATTACCACTTCCTTGTCACTCATCCTAACTTAACTCATTTAATTCGATTGGTAGACCCTTTACAACGTACAAACTTACTATATCATTATTAACACAACCACAATAACAATACTCTAAATTAATTACTTCACATAGCAAATCTATCATCCAACTATAAAATAATTATAAAACAATCAACATTCCTTTACCCAATAGTAAGTAATCCAAGTCATTCAACATTATATCCAAATTATTTAAATTAATTAACCTATCTATTAAAGCAATTCACTTAATTTACATACACCGTTAAATACTCATTTTAACACTAACCTATCTAATTATAGAACTCTTTTATTTAGTAACTTTTCCTACTCTGTTATCTAATCCATCACAATTATGGAGATCAATCTTTATACCCTCATCAACTTAATATATATGTTGCTATTTAGATTCCTCCTTTTATCAATTATAGTAAACTATTTGAATATATCTAAATTATTAGATTATCAATTAATCCACCTTACTTGTACCTCTATTTATCCAAATTTCCTACAAGAAAATAAAACTCTTTTATTTAATTTTAATCTATAAATTCACTAATTTTATTAACAACTAACCTAACAATCTCAAGCAATCAAAATGGCAAATCGCCATCAGCTATGTTGTCACAAAACCACCACCCATTAGAGGCATAATGAACTCCGGTAAGGAAAATAATCCAGCAATGCCTGGGTATTTCTATACGCCAAAACCCTAGGGTACGCAGCAAGCAAGGACACTTTCAAAATTCGATAAGAAACTGAAGCAAGCGGCTGCATGTAGCACAGGGGAGCCAATTGATGAGATTGGTTTATTAGATCATACAAAAATGGAATGCTCCCTATGTCCATCGATGTCACAAGTTAAATGTATAAATTGTTTACCAAACTCAAGGGTCAATGCAATTCGTAATGCATAGGAATCAGACTCCAACTAGGCAATTACCCATCAACCAATGATTACAAGCATAAGATGACAAATTTCAGGCATGAAGTAAATAAGATATAAACAATGAGCTATGAGCCAATCAGATACTAACATGAGACAAGTTAACTCAAATTGAAATAAGTGGATGAATCCAAATGATAAGTTAAATCAGATACTAACATGAGACAAGTTAACTCAAATTGAAATAAGTGGATGAATCCAAATGATAAGTTAACTTAAAGCCACGACTGGGAAGGGAATGATGTGATCAATGGAACTTTAATTATAAGAAAATACAAGAATCATTTGGCATGTTGAGTTGCAATAAAATTAATGATACTAGTCATTTTTCTTTGAGAAGGTGAAAGACAATGATTCACAGAGAACAATCTACTGTTTAGAAGGCTTAATACCTAAAGGAATGCACAAAAGAGGAATTCGACTAAGGTCTCAAGTTGAAGGTGAGCCACAATTTGATATGCTGGAGTATAGTTGAAGATCAACCCATAGACTGATATTTATGACACTCTAATATGCGTGTTTCATTCATTATGAGGATTGATTTGATATGTTAATTATCTTATGGACAAGCTTTGGCTACATGACCAACAAAGAAGATTTTAATTGGACATAAGCAAGCATGATATGGTGGAACATCGTATTAATGAAACCATGAAAAGTATATATGAAATCGAACTATTAGAATCGGTTGCAGACACAACAAGAAGAGCGACACAACAACACCATCAAATATCATTTATAATCTAAATTCATTAGACTCCAATTGCATGGTGCAAGAGAGAAATCACACTGCAGGATGTTAAGTTTATACAAGGCAGGAGTAAGAATAGAGGAATTGGAGGATGGCGTAGTTTAGATTTATTGAAAATGGCTTAAGAAATTTTCAAGCAAATTTAATTGGTAGGCGTAAAGCCAAATTCGTTCCCAAAGTCTGCCCTGCCAATGCGAAATGGGTCACGCTCTAAAGCATAATGATAGGGAATTTTTGTTAGATGTTGCAGTTGGACAGGATTTTGCAAGGAAAGCTCTCAAATCTTTGAATTAATTAAGCATTCTCAAGTGCATCCTAACATTGTAATTTATTTCCAAACTACAAAGTTTTTTGAAAATGTCTTTGAGTGGGAAGAAGAAGCGAGTTGTTCAACGACTTTCTGCAGACAGTCCTATGGACGCGGGGTTTGTTGTGGGCGCGACATTGCTTGGGCCCTTTGCGGCTGACTCTGTGGGTGTTGCTTTGGGGTCGGGCAGGGTCCTACGGGTCGGGGATTGGTGATGTGTTGGGTGTGGATGTTGTTGCTGCCTAGTGGTCGGGGTGGAGATCTGGTGGCTGGGGATCCCCCTATTTTAGGTGGTTCTGATGCTTCTCCTTTGGAGTGTGATGGTTGCATTCCTTTTTCCCATCTTCTCTCTGAGGTGCCACCTACTGTTCCTACTGTTGGTAGTCCTGCTACTAGTGGTAAATGGAAGTCATTCTTTGATGCAATTTCAAAGGACTGTGTGTTGCCTAATGTTCCTCCTGTTGCTTTTGATGACACTCGTAAATCCTTCTTTGCTGCTGCTCGTGCTTAAGTCTCGACTAGGGTTCATCCTTTTCCCTGTGCTTGGGCCTCCCATGTTGTGGCTTGTGGGCCCGAGGTTGCTAAGAATGAGGATTTCTATATACGTGTGGGTGTGGTATGCAAGTTCAACGTTCTGTGGTCCTCCCTACCTGACCTCCATGAATGGGTCTCTGCTTCCTGGAAGCCTTTTGCTTCAGGACCGATTGACCTCTATCCTAGTGCTAGAGGCTTTTTCTTTGCAACTTTTTTTTCCTCAGAGGATCGTGACTGAGTGTTGGACATGGTGTGGATGTGGGGTGTTCATTCATTTTTCATTCGGCCTTGGTCTCGCTCTTTCAATCCTCTTACATAGCCTTTGAATATTAGACCTATTTGGGTTCAACTGTCGAATCTCCCACTCCAATTTTGGGAGGATTCTTGCTTTGAAGCTAATGGCAATACTGTTGGTAGCTTTTTGAAGGTGGATTCTACGTCTTGGGATCTTGGGCATACTACGGTGGCTTGTATTTTAATCGATTTGGACATCTCCAAACCTCTACATGGTGATGTGGTTTTCATGGTGGAGGACAAACCTTGGAATAAGCTTTTGGACTATGAAGGACTCCCTTTTCGGTGCAAGAGATGTTTCTATGTTGGTCACTTGGCCTCTAGTTGCCCTCTTTCCCGCCACAAGGGTGTTGCTACTTGGTGGAAGAATGCTCTCTCAGACCATCTCACGGTTGGTTCTCCCTCTTCAAATGTTTCCTCTAAGGAGGGTGACTCTCCCTCGACTTCCCCCATGGAGTCGGAGCCTTTCCAGGCTCCTTTTTCGGAAAACCCTTCTGCAAAACCTTTTGTTGTCCCTATGTCGTTGGAACCTGCCCATCTCTCATCGTATGACTCTGCTAGTCCTTTGTTCACCCCTGTCTCCTCCTCTTCATCGTTGGCTCCCTCGCTGTGTGGTGGCTCCTCGCTCGGGTGGTTGTTGTGTATCCACTCCACTCGCCTCGCTCGGTGGATTTTGATTATGAGCCTTCCTAGTTGGTTGTGTTGTGGAAGAAGGGACTCCCCAAATTTGTGGCCTCTTCGTGGCCTCAAGTTCAAGGAGTTAGATTGGTCCCCTCTGGTTCTAAGGTTATCTAAAATTTTGTTTTGTTGTTCTACAACTATCGGTCAATTGTTTCTATTTGTTTCTCTTCAATTCATTTGGTTTGAACTATCTTCCTTTGGCCCTCTAGGCTCTCTATGTAAAGGGTAGAATATCTTGTAAATGTTGCTTATCAAAAACATTGTAATCTCTATTGTGCTCAAAGTACATGCAATCATGCAGGTTTAGAGGGAAAAAGAAATAAGTTCGATAGGCTTTGAGAAACAAGGATTAAATCAAAATAAAGCATGAGAAGAGATGACATTAACAGTAGGTTGTGAATATTGTTTAGAAGGAACTTGTAGATCGAAACACATTTTACAGGCTATGTGACCAAAATTAAATTTGTAGATCATCAAATCCCTACCTATTGAGGAAACAATAATTCATTTGTAGATCACAAAATTCATATGCATTACATTGCCAATTGAATAGATTGAAACTAAAAAGGTATGTATCATATAATTCATTCAAATTTATACCTCGTGGATTGTTGATAGTTCACAGATTACCATTGCAATAATCTTCCTCGGAAGTGCTTAACTTTTTTTCCCCCTTCCAAAACATAGCTCTCCTTCACTTTTTCCAAATCCGTAATCAATTCTCCAATCATTTTCCCAATCCCATTTCGGAGACAAGCAACCGAACAAAATTAATTCTACAGATCGTTTCTTACAAACAAAGTTCTCATTTGAAAACCAAAAATCGCAGATCCCCTATAAAAATCCTCTCGAAGAGAAATAATTTTCCTTCTCTAGACAATTCATAAAAAAAAAAAACTACTATTCTACAAAAGAATTTTCTCTGACTAAATTCCTGTTTGAAAACTAAAACCAAAGATCATCCCCCCCAAAATCTCATCCAAAATGAAAAATAAAGAAGGCTTATGTTTTTGAAAACAAAAAGCAAGCAAAAACAATAGGTTTCCTTTTCCGACCATTAGTTCGAAACTGTGCATGCACTTGCATGCAAAACCTTCCATCTTTTAATTGCTTTTCTTTCTTATCATTTATCTTGATTCGAAATTAATACTATTTTTTTTTTAATATTTCCTCGCAATTAAATTTATTAATTAAAACCTTAATATTAAACAATAATTTATTTTATAATAATCTATTTAATTCTATAGCAATCAACAACTTTAACAACAATTAATTTTAACACTACGTATAAAAAAAAACTCACCCAAACAAATTTAATCAAACATCAAGAAATGTCAAACACAGAGGGGCACTACATGATTCTCCTTGGTCCCATGACATTTACACATTCCTTCACAACCCTTTGCTTCCTTCCATCCACCACTTTTAGACAACCAAATCCATTACCCAATGTATCTCCAAGATCACACCCTTTTAACCAAGCTTTTGCATAACCACCATACATCCTTCATCCAACCCACCTCCCATTTTGTTTTCTTTGGAAACATCCTCTAATGTAGGGGCTACAATTATACAATCTTTAAGGAATTTACTTTTGGGATAAGTCAACTTAACAATCAACAAAGTTTACAACAACATCTATAGAGTGCATTGCAACAACATGGTCTATGTGAAGCAACTCTTAGAACATGATATTATTGGTTTACCATAGAAAATAATGATCGAGCGCTAGAAGACCCAACAAACTTTGTGCATCTTAAGAGTTTTTATGTCTAATGTAACAACTAAGAAAAATAAAAAATAAAAATAAAAGATTTTTTTTTCTGTCCAATGGTGAAAATCAATCTGATGGTTTCTTGGACAATAATCACGATGAAAACCTATTCACATGCATCGTGTAAATCAACTATCCATATGTTCCTTGCACTTGGGGGCAAGTTGTCACATCCATCTACATTATACATCCTTTGTAGTCCCTAGCTAGCCATACATACCATACTCTCATATCCATCCATCATATACACACCCATTTAATCATACCCATGCATCCTATTTTCAATTGTACCCATGCACACTCCATTCCCAATTTTGATATTGATAAAGAAAAGGACATGATTATGAAACATACTTGACACTTCTTGGCATATCCTCTCTTGTAGCAAATACTACCTCCTTCAACAAGCATCACAATGTAGTGTCATGACTCATGAGTGACATATCTAGAGCGGGGGCATGTTGTACCTATGTGATGTAGTCCTTGGAGATCGCATCCTAAATCCCTCCATCAATCCATCCCCCATTCAATTCATCCTAAATATTTCAAACCATCTATCTTGAACCTTACATCCATTTCATTCACTATCTACAATCCCTCCTTCACTCTATCCATTTCTCTCTTCATCCTTGTCTCTAGACTTGGTTTTCACTTGTCATTGGTTACAAGTGCAAGGCTATCCATAAAGCAATTCATCCAAATGTAAACAAATCCCAATCCATAACATAAACCACATAGATCTAGCCAATAAGCTTACAATCCATCCAAAAATATCCATTAGTTTTATTCCTAGCCTTGCTACAAGCTTTGATCAACTCTAAATAACTCATCATTCTCAGGATATATTATTCACGATCCTTACATCATTCTTGGGATATATCATTCCCAAGTACAATGCCATCATCAGTCATTAAATCAATCTTTGTTTTTTAGTTCAACTAGGGGAAAATCCTTGTTGTTTCTTTGGCTTATTGTATGCATGCTTTCTTGTGTATCTTCTTTCTTTTCTTTGCATCTATATTGGTCCTTGGGGTATTTCATGGAAACAACATTAAGGTATTTCATATTATGGTTCCATATGTCACGTGTCTGCTTTTGACTTTTTTTTCTTAGGTAAAGTCTTGCAATGCAATACATAACATCATCGCGGTTTTCTATATCATGGTGCATCTTGTTATATGCTATAACAAACATCAAATTGCTCAGAATAATTAGAATCCAAAATAATGTTTAAGGCACATACTGATAATATAATAAAACTCTATGCCTTGTCTATCCAAAATAATATTGTCCTTTTCTTCCTCTTCTTAACAATGCTTACACATGTAATAATGCAATAAGAGATATTACTATCAACAAGTATGCTCAATAATGGCCAAGGAATACAATACCATTTGAACATGAGAAGTGTGGGATGGATGTGAGGATAATATTATTGTTCATGCATCTTTGAAATATCTTACTCTAGCTATCGTCTACCAACTAAGTCTGTGAATTCCAAATGACAACCTTCTTACATGAATCTCTCTACGTGTGAGGCTTCATCCATAATTTGTTAGATCTAGGATGTTCCTTATGCAACACCCAAGTCATTCACAACCTCAAAAATTCCTTGTAAGATTTGAACACATGCCCTAATGTGGCCTCCACAACATGACCCTATTCAGGACCCTTCTTTTGAATCCTTTTTATTTAGAATCAAAGTCATTTGTGCTCCATGTTTTAAAAGTCAATTGATGGGTCCGTGGTGATTTTTAAATCATTTGGTCGTAGTGTCAAGGTTGCCCGTTCATGAGAAAGTGTGCTAGAGTTATCAAGTTAGACTATTTAAATGCTATTGGAGTATGTTAGGAACCTAGATGTTAGGTTGGTAATTTTTTTCTCTTTAGAATTAAATTTTATCTTTGGTGGAGAATCAAACTTGCTTGTAGTTCTGCAGTCCTCCAAGATGCCTCGAAAATCACAATTCCTGCGTTGCATAAATTGGCAATCTTTTTGGTCCAGCCTTGCAAAGCTTTCCTAAACTCTCTGATTCCTCTGCATAAACTTGCAAGATTTTTTGTCATAGTGTGTAGCTTGCAAGACTACCTAAAATCTTTGATTCTCCACTCTTTACAAATTGTTAAGACTTTATAATCCAGCCTTGCAGTCCTGCATGACTACAATCCTCTTCCGAAATGTCAACTCATGGAGACTATCAAGTTTTTTCACTTGACCTGTAACATTGCCAGTCTGTACCAGAGCTCCAACGTTTATCTCTGTCCACATGCCCTCACCTCCTACAAACGCATTGCCCCTCCTCATTCAATGAACTCTTTGTAATCCAACTTAGTGATTGGATGTGAAGAATTGGCAAAATTATTTGGGTTTTGGCATGCTTGTGTTTTGGCTTGCATAACTCTTCATAATGTTCCACTTGCATAACCAAAGCATTCTTCTTGTTTCTCCCTATCGTATGCACATTAGGGCTACATGGGTAAAGTAGGTTTAAGTTTTGTAAATATCATCAAATTTGAAAACCTAGGTTTAACACTCCACCTTGAAACCCTATTGCATTTTAAAATTGAAATTTTAGATTTTATAGTTCACTTTGAAACCTTAGTAATCATTACAATTGAGTTCATCCTATACCCAACTTCATAGTTATTTATGGTTTGTAGTAATACAATCATCGTTTGGTTTCATCAATTCTCCAAACCCTTGCCATTCTTGAATTATTGGGCTTTTATCCAGTCTTTGCAACCTCTTGTTCGACTACAATATGGTTATAAAACATTATATCTTTCTTCTATTGAAAGTTATGATTAGGCTTCCAATCTTGTTTGACTATTGCCCACCTTTGGTTTAACACAACCCAACTTGTATTGTGTAGCAAGATTGCAAGCCTTCCCAGATCTTTGCCACCCTTATTCTTATTTTTGAAAGTTCTTGAAATCCTTGTGGGCTTGTCTAACTACAACCTATGTGCAAATCTCTAACACCCTTAATAAATGGGATTTTTCATTGTCCTAGCTACCTTGTAAACAAAACCTTGAAATCCCACCAATGCTCTAACTAATTAGATCTTCTTGGTCTTTCAAAGACTATAAAATTGTTGAATAATTGTAAAGGCTCACATAAGGTGTTTTGATGCCCACTTCTTCTATTATTATCATGATAGATCAAGATCAAACATTATGTCTTCTCTTGCCAAAATGAAGTACTAGTTCAAGAGACCTGTGCCTTAGTTAAAGTTCATTTGCAAACTAGCAAGCATGTCATACACATAGGCCATATCATCCTAGAGGAATTCCACAATAGGATTGAAATACTAAGTATAATGGCAAGAAATTTTGAAAGGGGTAGCCTCATAGAGGCTATAAATTTTCCCATTTTGGTCTAATTAGTGGACCTAGTAATGACTTGTGTCAAATTATATAAGCTTGAGACAAGGGAGATTAAAAACACAAGATTATATCATTGTACAAAACATGCTACAATATATCATGGAAATGTTGCACATCACCACCAAGGATCAATATGTGGATATTACTATCAATTCTTCTAAGTGTTTTTATGAGCTTAATTCAAACCAATGTTTGGCTATACTAAGCAAGAATTGGTTGAAAATTCTATAGATATCTACAACTAGAATGCTAAAGGCCTTGTATAGGAGTGATTTTCATGAGGAATTAAATGACATGACTAATTTACTAAACTAAATAATATAACATGGAAATGTGAAGAATTTACACTCTTGGATATTCCAGTATATAGCCAAGATATTTGAATAAAAATAATACATTGACTGGGCTACATTGATTAGTGTTTGCCTACACAATCAACTTATTAATGCCAATGAATTAAAGAGAATATACATGAATTCATATTTGGTATACTCTTTAGTGAGGAGAGGGTTGTTTGCCAGATTAGAGAAAAAGGAAATACAGGTATTGGTCAAAAGAGTATCTATGAACATTATCCACAAGTTGAGCTTTAAATAAGATAAAAATGTTTTAGAAGAGTTAATGATGCCTTCATTTTTTTGATAATTTGAATGCTTGAATATGATACAAACTAGAGGATGTTTGTAAATCTATTGTTGTTGTGGCCCAATGGGGAAATTTGTTTATTCAATTTGCTACATTCACATTTATCAGGATTGATAGTTTGATTGAAGCACCCTACAAGATTCCAAAGGATTCCAACAACAAAATTGGTGTTGTTACAATTATGTCGTCAAATTAGCAATAGTACATAAATTTTTGTCTAGAAAGCAAATGATAGGAAATGATTTTCCAATTACTTTTGGTAGATATATGTGTCCTAACCTCATTGCAAATATTGTAGAAATAGAAATAGTCTAGGTGACACTTCACAAGTTTGAGTCCAGATCATTCTTTCACTCTATAGGGCACATGGAAGGGCTATTGGGATCATCCTATTCTCATCACCCAAGATTGGAAGACTTTTGGGAAAATTGTGATAGTGCACGAGGTAGGGAAAAAATTAAAATTCAAGGCTTACCACTTTTCAATTAAAAGCATTCAAGCTAGCTTTATTACCCAAAACAATTTATGGTGATAGAGAAGTTTTAGATCCTTTATATGAGGAATACAAATCTATACTAAGCCTATTCCTAAGATAAATTGGTCATTGAAAATTTTCAAATTAAGTAAAGAGAATCAAGAGAGCGATTGAGAGAAGCTTTACTATGGCTCAATTTGAGGATTAGGAATCCCAAGCCATCAAAGGTGAATCTTTTAAAGGAAAGAAGAATTAAAAAGAGCAACAAAAATATAAGAAAGTTCAATCCCCTTCTGCTACTTAACTAGTGACATCACCACCATTCAAGTAGTAAATATGGAAGACTTGGAGCATGACTCAAAGGATGAAACACAAAAATTGGAAATGAAGAAGGCTTCAACAATTAGAGTTGTATTTCTTTCAAAAAATCAGCAAGGGGAGGGATCTTCCTAGAATCTAGATGTTTCTTCTCTTCTTGATCCTCTTTATTCTTCTAAGGTAGGTCCAACTACCATTAGTATGCCTTTCTCCTCATTTGTTAAGAAGTCACCAATGGAGCATAGATGATCATTTCATTCACCTACTAAATCTCATAAAACACCTCCCCCACAAGGCACCCCTAATCCATCACCTCATTCTCTTACACCTAACCATTCTTCTCCTTATAACATTCCTCCATAATATTCTCCTCCCAATATATCTTCAACTATGGATTCTCCTTTAGGTTCTCCCAAATGATCGCTTCCATCTCCTAAGAAGACTCCCATTCCTTCTCTAGCAAAATCACCTACCCCACCACCATACAAGTATAAAAATATGTCAAAATATCATTCTTAGCATGGTTCTCAAGAGGAACGAGCAAGATTAAGTTCCACAACACAAGAGAATGGTGAGATAGAGATAAGTAGAGAGGGAAGGAGAGAGTGAGAGAAAGAGGGGGGAGAGAGAGAGAAGTGTGGAGGGAAGGGGAGAGAGAGAGGGGGGATCAAGGAGGGAGGGAGAAGTAAGGTAGAGAGAATTAGAGAGGGAAGGAGAGAGAGGGGGTAGGGATGCAGAGAGAGAGATGGACTTAGAGAGGTATTTCTTGAGCTCAAGGGAGAGAGAGGTCTAGAGTGTAAGGGATAAACAATGAGAGCGAGAGAGAGAGAGAGAGAGAGAGAGAGAGAGAGAGAGAAAGAAAGATGATACAACTTGTTGATTACTAAAATTTGACATGTTGATTATTGAATTTCGACTGTATGAAAAATTATAAGATCTTCCAAATTTTAGAATTGACATTATAACTCCTAAAAATTTGAAACCATTCTCAAACATCCTAAAACTATATACATGAAATATGACTTAAAGTATAAGAAAATAAATGTCTATATATAAATGTGAACTTATACTTGTTGAAAAATGAGGTGTTTTCTTAGCTTAATACTCTGTAAAACTTTAATATTGCTGATCTAAGTAAGCCTTTTCTTTGTTACATATATTCTTTGTGGGTGATTATCTCGATTAATCCATTTTACTGTTGTAGAATGTAGAGAAAAGTTGATAGAAGAACTAGACAGGATATTAGAAAGATTACACAAGATATACCGTGGAGAAACCCTTTCGGGAAAAAATTCCACCAAGAATTATTCTATTATTCAATCTCTGAATTACAATAGCTCCAATTCTTGCTTGAGAATGCTTCTTCTGTCTTTACCAATCTTCTTCACACCTACAAATAAAAACTCTCACAACTCTATTCAACTTGCTTGAGATATATAGGCTTTAATCAACTTTGTAAACTCAACATTATTGGTATGTGGCGACTAATCATGCTATACTGTATAGCCCATGGTATACTATTTTGTAGAACCCAAAGAAAAATCTGATTTTGTAGAACCCAAAATCTAGAAGCTATCAGAGCGGGTTGTGTTTCGATTATCGTCTGTAAGAAGGTCTCACAACTGAGTGGGAGTCTCACAGTTGAGTGGGAGCAATGGCAGATGAGGGTAAGAAGGTTGAGAAGTTTAATGGGCAGAACTATCAGTTATGGAAGATGCAGATGGAGGACTATCTCTATCAGAAGGATTTATGGCGGCCATTGGAAGGGAAAACCAAGAAACCCCAAGCAATGTCTGATGAGGACTAGGATATTTTGGAGAGAAAGGCTCTTGGCAGTATTCCTTTATACCTGGCACAATCAGTGGCATTCAATATTACAACAGCAAAGACAACTAAAGAGTTGATGGAAACCCTGGCGAAGTTATATGAAAAGCCTTCTACTTTGAATAAGGTATTTCTTATGAAGCGTTTATTTAATATGAAAATGGTAGAAGGTGGGTCAGTTACTAATCATTTAAATGAGTTTAATACGGTCACCAGTCAATTAACTTATGTAAAATTAAACTTTGATGAAGAAGTTAGGGCTCTTTTGATTCTGTGTTCTTTTCTTGAAAGTTGGAATAGCTTGGTAATGGTTGTTAGCAATTATGTTTCTGGTTCAAATACATTGAAATTTGATGATGTTGTTGGTGTTATTTTGAGCGAGGAAATTCGTAGGAAAAGCTCAGGTGGAACATCCACATCAGGCAGTGTTTTGAATGCAAAAAGCAGGGGCAGAACAAAGGAGAGAGGAAACAATTCTAGAAAATCATGGGAAGTCATGAGGAAAATCAAAGGACAAAGGTCCCAATCTAGAGACAAGAGGGATTGTTGAGTACTGTGGTAAGCGGATCATTTGAAGAAAGATTGTTGGTCTCGGAAAAATAAAGGAGACAAAAAGGAAGGAAGTAAAGAGGAAAATGTGGTAAGTAATAAATCTAATGAGGATGCTTTGATTCTTTCCCTTGATAATGTTGATGATTCTTGGGTGCTAGATTGAGGGGCTTCATTTCATGCTACCCCCCATAGAAGTTATTTTCTTGATTATGTCCAAGGGGATTTTGGTTTATTTAGGAGATAATTAACTCGTTAGATTGTTGGAAAGGGAAGAATCAAGATTAAGTTGCAGAATGTGAATCATTGGCTACTACGTGAGGTAAGGCATGTTCCAAAGTTAAGCAGAAATTTAATTTCAGCAGGGCAACTAGATGATGAAGGTTGTGTTGTTACATTTAGTGATAAAAATTGGAAGGTCACAAAGGGTGCCTTAGTGGTAGCAAAAGGTGTGAAAGTAGGCACCTTATATCTTTGTACAGGTCATATTGTTCCTTCTACTCTAATTGTTACAGAAAAAGGTCAATGTTCAGGAATAGTTGTTACAGTTCAGCAAGTAGAAGATCATACAAGCTTGCCGTGGACTCTAATCAACACCTGACATAATAATTTGGGCATATGAGTGCAAAAGGTATGAAAGTACTTCATTCAAATAATGTTTTACTAGGTCTAAAATGTGTTAATATGGATTTCTGTGAAAGTTGTGTGTATGGAAAATAAAAGAGAGTAAGTTTTCTCAAGGATGGGAAGAAAAAGAAAGATGAGAAGTTGGAGCTTGTGCATATGGATGTATGGGGACCAGCTCAGGTATCTTCTCTCAGTGGCTCTCTGTATTATGTTACATTCATTGATGATACAACTAGGAAGGTATGTATTTATTTCCTTAGGTAGAAATCTGATGTATTTGAAACTTTTAAAAAATGGAGAAGTTTTGTTGAGAATGAGACGGGTAAAAAGATAAAATGTCTCAGATCTGATAATGGTGGTGAGTATTGCAGCAAAGAGTTTGAAGATTATTGTTCCTCTAATGGTATTCATAGGAATAAAATAGTTCCAAGGACTCCATAGGAAAATTGAGTGGTTGAGCGCATGAATAGAACAATAATAGAGCATGCACGGACTATGAGATTACATGCTGGGTTGCCTTTAAAAATGTGGGCAGAGACTGTAAACACTGCTATTTATTTAATTAATAGAGGTCCCTCTAATCCTTTGGGTTGTGGTATTCCAGAGGAAGCATGGAAAGGTAAGAAGGTGAGTTATTCTTTTCTCAAAACCTTCGGTTGTGAAAGATTTGCACATGTAGATTCTGAAAATAGAATCAAGCTTGATGCAAAATAAAAGAAATGTATATTTGTTGGATATGGCATTGATGAATTTGGTTATAGGGTTTGGGATTTTGAAAATCAAAAAATTGTGAGAAGCAGGGATGTCATATTCAATGAGAAATTTTTGTACAAAGATTTGTTGCTACAGCATGAGAAGAAAGAAAATGATTATGCAGTGTTGGATAAAATTCCAAACAATGATGTTTCAGTGGTTCCTCATGCTGGGCAACAACAGTAACAACAAATACCACAAACTCCTGTTAGACGATCTTCAAGGATAAGTAGACCTCCAGAAAGATTCTCTCCCTCTTTGTATACTATTTTGTTAACTGATGCTAGTGAACCATAATATTATGATGAAGCTATGCAGGTGGATACCAAGGTTCAGTGGGAGCATGGAATGGAAGAAGAAATGGACTCATTGCTAAAAAACTAGACTTGGGAATTATGCAAGTTGCCTGTAGGTAAAAAGGCTTTACCAAACAAATGGGTTTATAGGCTGAAAGAGGAGGATGGAGGTAAGAATACATTTAAATCCAAATTAGTTGTAAAGGGATTTGCACAGAAAAAGGGTATTGATTTTGATGAGATTTTTTCTCCAGTTGTTAAAATGACTTCTATTCGTATTGTTTTAAGTATTGTGGTTGCTGAAGATTTGCATTTAGAATAGCTTGATGTTAAAACAAACTTTCTCCATGGTGATTTGGAAGAGGAAATATATATGGACCAGCCACAAGGATTTGAGGTCAAAGGTAAGGAGAAACTAGTGTGCATTGAAGAAAAGTTTATATGGCTTGAAGCAAGCACCTCGGCAATGGTATGAAATTTGATAGTTTTATGGCTGAAGCAAGGCTACAGTTAGTGTAATTCTGACCATTGTGTTTATTTTAAGAGGTTGGATAATGACAGCTACATTATTTTATGTTTATATGTTGATGACATGCTTGTAGCAAGGTCTAACATGGATCACATAAGTGAGCTAAAACAACAGTTAGCAAAATCTTTTGCTATGAAGGATTTGGGGACAGCAAAACAAATCCTTGGTATGAAAATTTGTAGAGATAGGAAAAACAAAAAATTGTTTTTATCTCAGGCTAACTATGTTGAAAAGGTGTTGCAGAGATTTCATATGGAGAATGCAAAAGCTGTCAAGATACCTTTGCCTAGTCATGTCAAATTGACTAAGGATATGTGTCCAAAGACACAAGAGGAGGAAGAAAAAATGTACAAGGTACCATATGCTTCAGCTATAGGCAGTTTAATGTACGCCATGGTATGCACGAGACCGGCTATTGCACATGCCGTAGGAGTTGTTAGCAGGTATTTGAGTCATCCCGGAGTTGAGCATTAGAATGCAGTAAAATGGATTCTCAGGTACTTGAGAGGTACATCCAATAAATGTTTATGTTTTGGGGGCTCTAATACTGATTTACAAGGCTATGTTGACTAAGATTTGGCAGGGGATATAGATACCAGGCATAGTACCACAGGTTATGTTTTTACAGTTGGTGGGACAGCAGTGAGTTGGATTTCTCGATTGCAAAAGGTGATTGCTTTATCCACCACAGAGGTAGAGTATGTTGCTGCAACAAAGGCAGCAAAGGAGATGATATGGCTGCAATTTTTCATGGATGAGTTGGGCAAACAATAGGCTGAAAATTACTTGTTTATAGACAGCTAGAGTGCTATACATCTTGCAAAGAATTCTTCCTTGCATTCTAAAACAAAACACATATAGTTGAGATATCATTTCATTCGGTCGGTGTTGGAGGATGGACAAGTCAAGCTGGACAAGATACATACAGATGTCAATCTAGCAGATATGTTTACGAAGGCAGTGACAAGGGAGAAGTTGAGCTCCTCTTCAGCTTCAGTTGGCCTTCAAGGTTGAATTCAAGTATAACAAAGCAACAGGGTCCGAGGTACTTATTTCCAATGGGAGTTGTAATTGCAACAGTGTCGTCCAGGATCAGTCTCCAAGTGGGAGATTGTTGGTATGTGGCGATTGATCATGCTATACTATATAGCCCATGGTATACTGTACACCCCGGCATGTATCCTTGCCAAGGTTTGGGGTCGGGTCGAGCCCCGAGCGGGGGTTCGGGGGTGATAGCCCCCGAAAAGTGGGGGTTCAGGGGCGGCAACCCCCGAGAAAAAATTTCTTCCTATTTTTTCACGTCGTCACCGAAAAAGGGAAAAATCAACGAAAAAGGAAAAATATGATTTTGTAGAACCCAATATTTGGAAGCTTCTAAGCTTGTTAAAAAGGGGTTTGGATGGGTGTTACAGTATGATGAAAATGCGATTATTCGCAAGATTGTAATAAGTTTTGCATTGGATAATAAAAGTATTGGATGGCTGCGGTTTGGTGGATGTAGCCCGAATTGGGTGAACCACGTTAAATTCTGTGTTATGATTTATTATGTGTGTGTTTTTAGTTTCTCTGTTTATTAATTAAATCTGCATTTAATTGTTAGATATCTGCCATCTCTAACCCTAACAAACATGAGTTACAATTACAATACACAAGCCCTATCCCTAAAAGGTATGCCATATCTCATGCAAATAGAGTTATCTTGTGAATAACAATGCTAAAACATGTGCTTCATCCATTTGGGCGTTCCAAACTGAAGCTACAACTCATCCTTCACTTTGGTGATAAATCCAAAGCTCTTCCTCAAAGTTGGCGCCCTTAAGTAATCCTACTTAACTGAGCCTTCAGAAATATCTTATCATGCATGAGAGGTAAATCCAATAAAGCATCTTGGGTGCCCAAGTTGGCTCCAAGTGATTTATAGTTAACAGAAACATTTACTCAACGCCATTCATGCAAGAATGGTCATCCCCTGTTAATAGGAGGTAGTCCCTGTTATCTATCATACAACTCAAGTTATTAGCCATGCATTCCAAGTTAACTGAAGCTAACTACATGCAACTCAAAATAACCAACATGCGTGCAACATGCACTTGCATGCAATTGAAGATAACTGAACCATAACTGAACTGAACTAAACTGAACTGAACTAAACTGAATTGAACTAAACTAAACTAAACTTAACTTAACTAAACTGATTTTGAACTGAACTAAACTGAACTGAACTGATCTGATCTAAACTGAACTGAACTTCAAACATGCAAACATCAAATCCTAACTCCTAGGATCTTTACATGCATTCAGAAGTGTTAACTATTCTTCTGTATAGTTAATTGAACACAAGGTGAGTGTCACCTTACCATGTGTGCACCCACATGCTCTTATTATTTAGGAATAACTACAAATGTCAATTTCATGATTTATTTCATTCAAATAATTAATCTCATCCTAATCTTAGTGTTGTTGAACACATTCCAAGAACTTAGGAGATACATGAAATAATTAATGTTTAGGATTTGCAATTAAATGGCATCCTATTTCCAACAATACTTTCATGTATATAGTTTCAATAAAATTAGGAGAAAGTGAAAGATAAAGAGGAAGAGAAATAAACATTTTGAAAGAAAAACATAATGTGAGCACATTTTAACACACTCACATTATGAGCAATCCCATAATGCAAACACATTTCATTATAACACGCTCACATTTTCTCTTTTTTGAGACCAAAAAGTGGAGTGGCCACTTCATTATAACACGCTCACATTTTCTCTTTTTTGAGACCAAAAAGTGGAGTGGCCACTTTTTGATCCCCCATCTTGATGCACATGCCTTGTAACTCAATGGTGAGCTTATATTCACAACAATATGCACCAAAATTAACTTGCAATATAAAGACACGAAGAGAAAAACCCAAAATATGGTATTTCTATCAATTTTTTTAATTCTCTAGGTCATCATATGATGCAAGAGAAGAACATATTCAATTTTTTAAGATCCACCAAGATTTTCACTCTAGTAATAGCTCATGCCAAAAATGACCCTTACATCTGAGAAGGACTTTGCAGATCTGAAGCTCTAATACCATGTAGGAGCTGAAAATTAGCTCACACCCTAGAATCACCTTAAAACAAAATATAACCTTCCACAAGAGAGTATGTAAAGATAATAGCTCAGTGCTTGATATGATATGATCTATAATTCTTAATGAAAAATCTATATTAGGGCTTGGAAAAATGTATCCTATAAGATCTATTTTTAATTTTTAATGACAAATCTACACGGTTGAATACTGATAGCAATATTATAATTTGACACACTGTGGAAAATACCTCTTATCAATTGATGAGATAAAGAGGATCTATAATTAATGGTTCATAAGGAACAACATTTGCTGAAGGTTTTACAAATGGGGTTTTAAGCTAATTGGGCTTAACCTTGGGGAAAAATCCATTATTAAGCATGCTTAAGTCAGAGTTGTACTAGAATGGGTGACCTCTCAAGGAGGCCCAATTCTTCACCTTTGTGAGCATCACCTAGATGCAATGAGTGCTAAGTGGACCATTCATTATCATGAGAGATGGGTTCTTGTGAACCACAACTCATGAAACATGGTTCAATGAGTTTGACTCAAAAAACTACATGATTGAATCTTGATAGTAATGTCATAATTTGACACACTATGAAAAAATACCTCCTACTTATCAATTGATGAGCTAAAGGGGCTATATAATGAATGGTTCATAAGGCACAACACTTTCTGAAGGTTTTGTAAATGGGGTTGCAAGCTAAGTGGGCTTAACCTTGGGGAAAATTCCATGATTAAGTGCGCTTGAGTTGGACTAGCATTGGGATGGATGACCTCTCAAGAAGGACCAATGCTTCACCTTTGTGTGAATCACCTAGATGCAATGAGTGCTAAGGGTACCATTCATTATCATGACAGATGGGTTCTTGTGAACCACTACTCATGAAACATGGGTCAATGAGTTTGACTCAAAAAACTACACATGAATCCTGATAGCAATATCATAATTTGACATGTGGAAAAATACCTCCTACTTATCAGCTAATATATTGATACAAATTTAATTACCTTTGAAAATAAATTGATACTAATTACTCCTATTACGAATTGTCCTTGAAAATATATTAATACTAATTACTCCTATTATGAATTTTCCTTGAAAATATATTAATACTAATTACTCCTATTACTAATTATCTTTGAAAATAGATTAATACCAATTACTTTGAAAATTATTATAATAGTAGTTGTCTTTAAAAAAAAGTACTTTTAACTATTATTAATTGCTTTTGCAATAAATTTTACTTACTAATTGTTTATTGAATAATATAAATCATATAAGTTATTTGAATATTTTATTTTTTCATGCAATAAATAAATTTATCTATTACTAATAAATCAAACTATACTATTTTGGGTCGGGGGGCCTAGCTTGATTGGCTAAAGCATCCTCTTGCAGGCAAGAGGTCATGAGCAACGTCATCAAAATTTTTTTACCAGGCACACTGCAGTTTATTAATTTAATCAACTTTCCTTTGAAAATAAATAAATCTAATTACACCAAAGGCATTCCTTATATGAAGTGGACGACCTACTTTTGAAAATCAATGGTTGAAAATTACATAGAAGGATGCAATATGATTGAAATGATCTCAACCATCAAATTTTCTAAAATATTAAAAAATATAATATATAATTAAAGAAAAACAACTACACTCTTATCCAAGCTTAGCTTTAAAGTAGGGAAACGTAGGATAAGAATGCATTTTTTTTTCTTAAAAAAAAATCACTTAGATTTTTAGATTTCTTGTAATAAATATAATATATAAATAATAAATTATATGTTCGAATCTTTTTAAATTTAAATTTAAATTTGTTTTAATAATTATTTTATATGTATAATAAGTTTTTAATACTTTTAAATTTGGTGTTACTTGTAATTTTTAATGTAAAAGTTAAAATTTTAGCTTTCACAATTTTAACATGATTTATTTTTATTTTTAATATTTGTTTGAGGTATCATTTTCATTTTAAATTTTTTTAACTTATTTAATAATTTAACTATATTTATGGTTAATTTGATAATAGTATAATAACTTTTTTATTTGTTAATTGAGTTTATCTTTCAATTAATGTTAATATTGTTTGTAATATATTAATTATCTTTTTTAGATACATATTTTATTAATACTTTATCTTTTTTTTTTTAGCCTGCATGGGTAGCAGAGTTGGCTTGGGTAGTGGGTTTGTTACCCATTGGTCTCGGGTTCAACTTCACTCCCGGGTTTAAGAGGTGGGACTTCTTGCGGGTGGGGGGTCTCACCCACAGGGGACTAGTATCGCCCCAAGTACCCAAGGTAAGGGTTGGGTCGCGGGGACACCCCTATTGTATAAAAAAAAATGTTTTTTTTTAAATTTAATCATTTATTAAGTTAAATTTTTATTATTGATTATTAATTTTTTTAAATTATTATGTTTATTAATATTTGGATTTTGATATATTTTGACTTTGTATTTAGTTTATTCTATTTTAATTTTTTATTTATATTTACGTTTAAAATTTATTTTTATTATTTATGTCTTTTTATAAAATTACAAATAATAGTTAAAAATATTATAATTAATTTAATTTATAATTATTTGTCTTATTAAAGTTTAATTATTGTATAATAATTCTATTTCAAATTTTTATTTTAATTTATATAATAAAATGAATTTCAAACTTAAAATCTAAATTACAAGTTATAAAGTGTGTACGAGAGAGAAGATAACTTTTGATTAGTCATTTCATGCCAAAAATCCAAGGATAATACACATCCCTAGGGATTTATGCTTAGGGTAGCCTGTCATTTGATTAAGGATATGATAATACACCTTTATAACCTCTTTAGTGGACCCATTGCACACTTAAGGAGGAAAATAGATAGAGAGAGAATCAAAGAAAGGAGAGGGAGATGAAGATAAGATATAGAGGAAAATAGAGAAAAAATAGAAAGAAAAGAAGAGAGAGAGGGGGAGCAAATGAGGCAAAGGAGGAGAGATGCAGATAGACAAAGAGAGAGATAAAGAGAGTTATATAGAGAGAAACAAAGATAGAAATGAAGGGATAGAGAGAGGGAGAGGGAGATACAAATGAGAGAAGAGAGAAAAAAGATAGAGATAGAGATATAGAGATAGAAAGAAAGAGAAATAGAGAGATATAGAGGGAGACAAAGAGATATAGAGAGATAAAAAGAGAGAGATATGGAGATAGAAGTAGATATATAGAGGAATAAAGAGAGAGACAAATAGATAGAGATAAGAAGAGAGATAAAGAAAGAGCAAGAGGAAATGAGAGAAGAGGAGAGACATAGATAGATATAATCACATAGAGAGGGAGATAGAGAGATAGAGAAATAGGAGACAAAAAATATAGAGAGAGAGGTAGAGAGGTAAAGAGGGAAAGGGGGAGAGAGGGGGGAGATAAATAGGGATAGCAAAAGAGAGTAAGAGAGAGAGAGAGAGTTAGGGAGATGGAAAGAGACAGAGAGAGGAAAATAGAGAAACATAGATAGAGGTAGAGAGAAGGGAAGACAAATATAGATAGAAATAGGGTAGAGAGAGGAAGAGAGAGATCAAGAGATAATGAGAAACATAGAGATATAGATATTAATATATATATATATATATCTTTCTCTTCCTATATCTCTCTCTATATATCTCCACATTTGTACCTCTCTATATATATCTCCCTCTCTCTATATATAACTTCCTATATCTTTCTATCCCTCCATAGATCTCCCTCTCTTTATCTCTCCCTCTTTATATCTCTATTTCTCTCTCCCTCTCTCTCCATATCCATCTCCATCTCCATCTCTATCTCTATCTTCCTTTCTATCTCTCCCCTATCCCTATCTCCTTACCTCTCCCTGCATCTCTCTCTCTCTCTCTCTCTCTCTCTCTCTCTCTCTCTCTCTCTCTCCTTATATCCTAATGTATATATATCTTTCTCTCTCCCACCTCTCTCTCTCTCTCCTATCACTCTCTCTTTCTATATCTCTCTACTCCTCTATCCTCTCTCTATTTCTCTCCCTCTCCCTCTCTCTCCCTATATATATCCCTCTCTATCTCTATCTCATATATCTCTCTCACTCACACACACAATCCTATTTCTCCCTCCCTATATTTATCTCTATATATTTCTCTCACTCTCTCACACACAAACTCCCTATTTTTCCCTCCCTATATCTGTCTCCCCCCTCTATCTCTCTCTCCCTCTCTATCTCTATTACTTATCTCTATCACCTCCTTTATCTCTCACTCTTCCCCCCTCTATCTCTATCTTCCCATCTCTCCCTCTCCCTCCTCTTTATATCTCATTATCTCTATCTCTCTCACTTAATCTCTCAATATCTCCCTTCATCTCTCCTACTTTCTATATCCTCTCCACCTCTCTCTATATATCACTTATATAGATTTATCTCTCTCCAAATCTCCCTCTTTCATTGCCTCCCTCTTTTTGTCTCTATTTATCCCTCTCCCTCTATATATTTATCTCTTTATCTTTTTATTTGATTCTCTATATCTCACCCCCTCCATCTTTCCCAAGTTGTATCTATCTCTCCATCTCTCATTTCTATACCTATATATCCCTCTCTCCCCCTCCCTCCCTATCACTCCTTTCTATATTTGTATACTTCTCTCTCCTATCTCCTCTATTTTCCTCCTTCCTCTCCCTCCCTCTCTATATATTTTATACATAATTATTGCCCTCTCTCTCTCATATGCACACACACACACACTCACACACACACACACACACACACACACACACTCCTTGTTTCTCCCTCCCTATTATCTACCTCTATCTCTATATCTATCTCTCCATTTTTTTCATCACTCCCTCTATCTCTATCTTATTATCTCTCCATGTCTCTCTACCCCTATATCTTTCCATCTCTACCTCTTATATATCACTCCCTATATCTTTGTCTTTCTAGCTCTTCTTCATTATCTCCCCCTCTCTCTCTCCCTTTCTCTCCATCTCTATATATATTTACATCTTCGATATCTATTTATCCCTCTCCTCCATCTCCATCTCCATTTCCATTTTCATTTCCATCTCTATCTATATCTCCTTACCCCTTTGTCTCTCTCTTGCTCTTCCCCCTATATCTCTCCCTCTTTCAATCCTTACCTCTCCCTCTTTTTCCCTCTCTCCCTATTTGAAGCATAACATGAGCCTATTGGTAATGGAGCTTGATTACATTCCTGATTTAGAGGTTTTTTTTTAGTTGTGTGTAGATCCTTGTAAGTGAATGCATAATTGATTTGAAGTTGTCACTTTTCCATTGAAATTTGAGACCTTTGTTGCACAAACAACATCATTTTCTAAATGGACTAAGAATTGACCTCATGTATACTTCACAAATGTATGTAAAAAATAGACCAATTTTTTTCCTAATTTACCTTCCACACATCTTCGACGTACCTATTGCACACCAAAGTGTGATTGCTAGTTAATTAATTAGTGATAACTTACCTTGGAAAATTAGTCTAACTTTAATTACTTAGTGATTATTTACTAATTAATTTTAATCAATACTATATATTTTGAAGATTAAACCAATTTCTAAAACTTGAGAAATAAATTCAACTATTATTAATAAATTTAACTATTTTTACTTAGCTTTGAAAATTATTTATGCAATATAAATTTGACTAACCTAATTGCCTTTCAAAATAATTTAATACTAATTATTTTGAAATTTATTTTTTGTAATATTACATTTGAAAATAATTTTATATTAATTATTTTGAAAACTATACTTTATTTGCAATATAAATTTTCTAGCACTATTTACCTTCTAATTATGCGAAGAATAAAACTAATTACTCTCACAAACTATTATTTATTATTTTTAAAAATAAATCATTATAAAACTAATTATTAATTAGATTTATGTGACTTCTAAATACTTAAATACTAGTTACTATTGCAATATAGATTTTACTAATAATAATTACCTTAATAAAAATTTAATTTGCTAATTGTTGAAACTAAATACTAATTTTCAATTTGTAAATAAATTGATTTGCATGTTTACTTGTATTTCTTTTAAAATAAAATTTTAAAAACTTAAAATTTCAAAAGTGGGATTAATAACATATTATCTTCCAATAAGCTTAATAAATTTTCTAAATAATTTATGGCAATTCAAGGTGGGCATTTCATTGAGCATTGTGTGCAATAGGGCCTACATGCCATTCACAGGCGCACTTGTTGGGCATGGTTTTTGTGCAGGCTATGTAGGTGTTGGGGGGAAGTGGGTGTTGTTGCAAGGAGGTTGGGGGTGTACCGAGGAAAGGCATGTGGTGTGATGAAGTGGGGGTTGTGGGGAGGTGGAGCGATGGGTCTCCCCTCTTTCCTCTCTTTTTATTTTATTTTTAAAAAAAATGTCATGGTAATGGTGGGTGGACCAAGGGAAAGGGAGAGTGGTTCCTTTCGTGATGTGGTTTCAAGGTTTGCTCAACCTCCATCTGAGCAATACCAAAGCGATCCATTTTTTAAACAATGCCTTGTAGGGGGAGGGGACTACTTTGAATGAAGGTCCTTGGATTCCTAAAGTGAGCAGGTGCCTTGAGAGGAGTAAAGATAGTTTGGAGTTAGTGATACAACCATAATATATGGTAGAAGATGTTAGCTATTTTTCAAACCATGCATTGATTTGTAAATTTATGGAAATTAGGGTATCTCTCCCTTTCCTGGAATTGTGGGCTCGAAGGGTTTGGAACCCAGAGGGTGATATAGAGGCAATGTTGGTTGCCAATAACTACTTCATGGTGTTGTTCTCCTATCTAGAGGATCATAATAAGGCTTACAAAGGAGGCCCTTATTTTTACAACCAAGTTGGTTTGTTCATTAAGCCTTGGCATGTCAAATTTAACCCAGCTAAGGAGCTCTTGTCAAGGGTTTTGGTTTGGGTGTGGTTTTTGTGGCTCTCGTTGGAATTTTGGTGAAATAATATTTTGCATATGATTGATCTTTTGTTGAGCAAGATGATGGGTACATCACACAATACAATAGATAAGGTGATTTCCTATGCTCATATTTGTGTTGAAATTGATTTAAATAACCCATTAAGAGATTCTTTGGAAATATGTCTTGGATATAATTCATGGATTCAACAGCTAGACTATGAAGCTCTCCCATTTCAGTGTTAGATTTTTCATGAGTATGGACATTTGTAGAGGAGATGTGCTAAAGCTATCAAGGTAGGAGCTTCATCCAATGGAGTTTCAGCTAATGTACCTCCTAGTTCAAAGCAAAGGTTGGACAAGGGGGAAGCCCCTATAACGAAAGGTGATGTGGATAAAGGGGGTTTTGTTCCAGTTAATCCATGTAATAATGGAAGAGGATTGAAGAGAATTGTTAAGGATAGGCAAGGAGAGGAAACATTTAAGAGGTTTGTGGCTCTAGAAGACCTAGATAAGCAAGAGGTGTCTCCTAATATTTTTATCATTGGGGAAGGATTGGTGGAAGACGAGCATCTGATATCTAGGGAGATTGTTAGTCAGAGAAGTCTACATGGTGATTTCACAACTTCACAGGTGAACACAGATCTGGTGCATGAGTCTCTCTATGTGGTGAAATAACTTGAGAGAAATTAAATGGTATATATCACAACTCTAAACACTAATTCTCAACCATCAGAATTGGAGTATTTGGTTCTAGGAAAAGGTAGTAAATTTCCACCCTCTTTAGGGCTCCAACAAAAGTCCATTAAAAAAGATGGTCCTAATAAGACTCCTAAAGTGGGGTGAAAGAAGGATTAGGATAAAATAAAAGTTATGGGTGAAAATTTATTGGAATCAGGTTCTGTTAATACTATTGATTCTCATATTTCTAACCCTTAGAGATGATTGTCTTTTCATGGAATGCAAGGGGTTTGAAAAACATACCTAGACAAAAGGTTGTTCAGGATTTGATTAGAGAGCATTCTCTTGATGTTATGTTTATTTAGCAATCTAAGTTGGCAGTTGAAGGAATGATGAACATTTCCCCCAATGGTGGAGGGGTCAGTGTTGATGTAGTGGTACCCAAGGTAGTGCTAGTCGGATTGCCTATTTATGGGATCCTTGAAAGATTAACCCTCTTTGGTGGATTTCTAGTAGGCATTCTATGTCGTTGGTTGCATCCAATTTTAACTTTGGAGAAGTTTTGTTGCTCACCAATGTGTATGTCCCAATTGATTTTTTGGTAAATCTCATCTTTGGTCCCACATTCGATTTGTGTGATCCTTAGCTCCTTATTTTCCTTGGATCATGGCTAGGGAATTTAATGCTATTATTTGCATGGAGGAAAAAAGAGGGGGAGCTAATAGGTTAGAGGCTTCATTTTCAATTTTTAAGGATAATATTATTTTTTTAATTTGACTGACATTAATCTAGGCAATGGATTATTTACCTAGAGCAATAGAAGATGTGATAATTCTCTTTGAAAGATTGGGTAGGTTTCTAGTTTCTAGTTTTTGGCTTGGAAATAAGTGGATAACCAAGTCTGAGATTTTGGGATGGAGGGGCTCAGATCATTGGCCTATCAAACTATCATCGATTGAGGTTGGAATATCTAAGAACCCCTCATTTAAGTTCTAGTTGATGAGGTCGTGTGAGCCTTCATTGCAGGATCTTATGGTTGATTGGTAGAGTCATGGCTTGCTTGCCCATGGAACAGCTATATATTTCTTTGTTAAGAGACTTTAGTATGTGAAGTATCAGCTTAAGAAGTGGAATAGATGGTGTTTTGGAAATATATTTCTAGCTAAATCAAAACCCCAGAACCAAGTTGATAACATCACTAAGAAAAATAGAGATCAAGAATTTTACCAAGGACTCTCACAAAACAGAAGTGGAAGCATTGAAGAAGCTTGTGGAATGGGAATTGCATGAAGAAATTTATTGGAAATAAAAGTCACATATTGACTGGCTATAGGAGGGAGATAGGAACACAAATTTATTCTTTAACTCAGCTAAGGCCAAAAGGCATGGCAATATGATATCTTCAATTGTGACTTCATAGGGGTTCTTTTATCCTTCTTCAAAGATATCTCAATTGAGGTTATTCAGTATTTTTCATCTATGTTTAAGGAGGACTTTCCCAGTGTAGAGGTGGAGGAGAATCTTATTCTAGAGCGCATTCCTTCAATTTTTCCTACTAAGTTGAATGGGATGCTTATTAGCCCCATAAATTTGGATGAATTAGAAAGGGTTGTATTCCAAATGAGAAAAGGGAAATCTCCAAGCCCTGATGGTATTCCAATTGAATTCTTTTAGGAATTCTAGGAGGTTATCAAATATGATTTATTGGAGGTAGTACAAGAGTCACAAAGAACAAGTAGATGTTGAGAGAAATTAATTTCATGTTTCTTATACTCATCCCCAAGAGAGTAGGGGTTAATACATTGGATATGTTTAGGCCTATTTCCCTCTACAATGTGGTGTATAAAATCATAGCTAAGTTAATTGTTGAGAGACTCAAGCCATGGCTTAGTAGAGTTATTTTTGAGTAGGGTGGATTTGTTACTGGCAAAATTTTTTTGGATGGGGTGTTATTGCAATTGAGGCCATACATTCCATGGGGAGTTTCAAGTAGAAGACTATTTTCATCAAACTAGCTATGGCCAAAGCTTATGACCGAGTTAAATGATCTTTTATTCAAAAATTCCTCCTAGATTTTGGTTTTGGGCTTGACTAGGTCAATTGGGTGATGAGTTGTGTTACTACTGCTTCTTATTCTATCCTAATTAATAGTGACCTCTCTAGTCTTTTTGGTGCTTCATGGGGCCTTCAACATGGGGACCCTTTCTCACCTCATTTATTCATTTTAATGGTAGAGGGTCTTGGAAGAATTATAAATTCCCATGTGAGACAAGGATTGATTCATGGGTGAAGGTGGGATGCTAATCTTCTAGCCCAATCTCACTTACTATTTGTGGATGATAAGACATTGTTAGGGATAGCCAAAATCAAAGAAGATTATAATTATAGAATGGTTTTATGTCAGTGTGAATAAATGTCTTGTACTTAGCTAATTCACTCACTAGGTAATTAGGGGACATATTCACATGTTAAGTTTACTTAGGATATAAAATTCTTTCTAGAAGTCTTAGTTGTCTTTTGTAGAACTTATCTTATCTAGCTTTATTGCATGATTCCTAGGTAGTTAGGTTGTTAGTTGTCACATTTTATAGAATTAAGACACTTGTCATGATCTTATCTAGTCCTATCTCTCTACCTTTCCTTTATAAGAAATGTATCTTATGTACCTTTGCATATTCAACCAATATTCAACTTGCATTGTTGAAGCAAACTTTCTTTCGATTTTCTCTCTTATGGAAGATATTTTGGTCTAGCAACTATTCCTAGGGGTGTTGGGGAGTCACCATTAACTCCCACATGGTATGAGAGCTCCAGTGTTGCAGATTCTTTCCCAAGTCCGAGGGTTTCATGTTGGCTTGAATATTTTGCTAGGTGCATTTTGGGGTTTCAAAGACATCATAGTTGAATCCAAGGCATCAAAGAAAGTTAGGTTTTCCTTTCATTTCATCAAATTTGGTTATGTTTTGTCAAATCTATGAGGGTTTGAAAAAGTGTGAAGAGTAGCTAATCTAGGAGGTCACTGATTTTTCGGAGGACTTTGGGCCTAGATTAGCATTACCATTGCATTTAGGAGGCTAATTAGACAAATTTTGATTGTAAATTCGTTCATTTTTGGTAAAGTTATTTTTGGGGCAATTTTTTTTTGCCCAAGCAAATTGTACATCCTCTCGAGTAGTACATTTGTCATTATTTTTTCAAAAAAATATTTCAAAAAATATTTTTCTTGTAGTGCCCCTCCATGATTCACCCTTTTATGATGTTTATGTCAAAAGCTTGTGGATTCATTTTATGCCTCAAGTACTCCTTGCTTGTGGTTAGAACATTTTATGACAACTATGTGTGATGTTCTAGGTTCACGTGTATGCTTATCATACTGATATATGCTTATGGATATTCTAATGGCTAATGGAATAGTGATGTTAGATGTTGATTAGTCTTTGATTATTTTGATGTTGATTATGACATGTTTATGAATAAGCTAGAAATATAATGGGTTACCTTATTTTGAAATGGTTTATGATTATTGATGTTACGAGATGTTACCTGATATATTATATGATGTTTTCAAATGCTATTTAGGTGTGGAGGGAAGGATGTCATATTTTTCACTTTTGAGAACCCTACGATGTTTTGATTTCCTTTCACTAGGTATGTGATGATTATATGTATATGCAAAGACGTTTGTGTGTTGCAGGTTGCAGGTACTAGGCATTGACTCCACCTGAATTGTTAGGTTTGAGCGTGCCTTAAACCCAATGGAACAATTGATTGGAGATAACATTTGGTCCCCTACCCTGTCCATCATCCTCAAAGAGGATGAGTATCTAGTCCGGTTAGGGTTTAGGTAATTGTTGTTGGCATTTGGTTTGTTTAATTTAAAATTGTTTGGTAATTGTTGCTTTTGGTTAATTAATGCATTGAAATAAGCTATTAAATAAAAAGGTGCTATGATAAATAAATATAAATATATAATTATTAATAATCGTAGTTTATAATAATTAAATGTGTAATGAAATATTAAAATATAAAATTAAAATTAAAATGGAATGTTGTAATTAATAAATAGTAAATAATATAAAAAGATAGAAAGGTTTTCATGTGAGTTCATACACAAGTTTGAATAGTTTGTTGAAAATGAAACTTGATGTTTTTTGGGGGATTTTGTGAGATTTTATTAGATTTTTGGTTTTGAAAAAGTTAACAGCCTTCTTTTTAAAGATATCAAGTTTCCACAATCCATTAAGTAGTGCTAAAATTTTTTGGATTTGATTGTGTTTTGGTTTTTCACATCAACGTTTCGAATCATACTACATGATCCATCATCAGGATGAAAGAGAGCTGGAGGAGAAGAAAATGATTGTTGCAGACCAAAGCAAGCTAAAAAGAGAGAGAGAGGAGACCCAAGGAAGGAGGAACACGGTTCGAGGCACACGGTTCGAGGTTAAGGGTGGATTAAAAATAGAAAAGCAGAGGAGTAAAGGAGAAGACAGAAAAAGAAACCCCATATAGCAACATGAGGAGGGAATGACGATAAACATAAGAATGATGAGGAATTAAAATATTATCTCTTAAAGAAATTATAATATGAGGAATTATATAAAGAAGTTAAAACGTGAGGAATTATATAAAGAAATTTAATATAAAAAATTAAAATTATGAATATTATCTGATGTTTATTGATTAACATATATAGTTTCTATTAAACTATGATGATAATAATAAATAAAATAGAAAAAGAAATAAAGACATAAATGAAACTATAATATGAGGAATTATATAAAGAAGTTAAAACGTGAGGAATTATATAAAGAAATTTAATTTAAAAAATTAAAATTATGAATATTATTTGATGTTTATTGATTAACATATATAGTTTCTATTAAAATATGACGATAATAATAAATAAAATAGAAAAAGAAATAAATGAATAGTTTCATTTATGTCTTTATTTCTTTATTTCTTTTTCTATTTTATTTATTATTATCGTCATATTTTAATAGAAACTATATATGTTAATCAATAAACATCAGATAATATTCATAATTTTAATTTTTTATATTAAATTTCTTTATATAATTCCTCACGTTTTAACTTCCTTATATAATTCCTCATATTATAATTTCTTTAAGAGATAATATTTTAATTCCTCATCATTCTTATGTTTATCGTCATTCCCTCCTCATGTTGCTATCTGGGGTTTCTTTTTCTGTCTTCTCCTTTACTCCTCTGCTTTTCTATTTTTAATCCACCCTTAACCTCGAACCGTGTGCCTCCTTCCTTGGGTCTCCTCTCTCTGTTTTTAGCTTGCTTTGGTCTGCAACAATCATTTTCTTCTCCTCCAGCTCTCTTTCATCCTGATGATGGATCATGTAGTATGATTCGAAACGTTGATGTGAAAAACCAAAACACAATCAAATCCAAAAAAAATTAGCACAGCCTTCTTTTTGTAAATAATTATCCTTTTGGGAGATTTTTTGGATTATTCATTCTATTTTATCTAGGGAAGGGAAGTAGTTTGGCTACAAAAATTTCATTTTCTTGTCGTTGTTGTGGGAAAGGGGGATTCTTGGAGAAAATTGATTCAAGGTTTTGGGAAGAAAATTTATGTAAAAGAATTTCATTCCAATGTTGATTCATGGAAGGGAGGAACATAGAAGAACGGGCAAAGAAAGGCAATGTATCAAATCAATTTGGGGAAAGCAAACTTACAAATGAGTTTTTTCATTCTTCTTACAATACTGTTATTGTTCTGATTGTTTAATGATTTAATTGCTTTGTTTATAATCTTGGTGCAAATGTATTTTATGCATATCCTGTAATTGTTCTACCGATTGCAGTTTTATGAATTTCTTAGCCTCTTCTTTATTCGCTTGGTGCACTATATATTATTTCCTCTTATGGTGAAATTTTTTGAGGCTATTGCTTGATTTTAGCACCCTCACTTTCCCCTATGGATTTACTATCACTTAGGGTTATGTTGCTTTCTCATTGAGAATGGTTTGTGGCGACTTTTATTCTCTACATGTTATGCTCGATACTGAAGATTTCAATTTTACATTCATTGCCATGACTTTAGATAAGCTTGGATTCAAGCTAATTAATAATGTGTCTCAACTTAGTTTTGTTTTTTCTCCTATGGCCAGCTAATTTACATAATTGTTTCTTATATGGTAGATTGTAATGTCTATTAACTGTTCTTAGTGTTGTTGTTCTTGATTCGTTTATTTGTATCGTTGTTTTTTTCATGAGATTTTGTAACTTCATTGGAATTGTTTTTGTATTTGATCAGTTACCAAATATAAGCATCCTCTTTAATGTGCAAGATCCAAATAAATCCGATAATTAAATAATTGAGCAACTTACATTCTTTCCCTATTGGTCTCAAATAGAAACTACCAATTTTTCCTACCTCAACCATTAGCCTTGGAATTGTGTGTCATGAGTTACTCAGCCCACTCTGGACTTTACTTTACTCGGCCTGGTTACCCACAATCTTAACCTTAATGTCTCCACCGGTCATCTTGCACAACTATTATATTTTCCTCCTACCTTTTTCTTGCAGTTGCACTTAGCCTTGTTTAATTAAACTACTCTCTTGAAGCTTCCTGAATTATTGCAAAATTTGGTCTCATGCTAATGAAATATTCTACTTACCTATGGGCGATTGGATATACTACACCTTTAGGAATTTCAAGTGTCGAATTATACTTCATCTTGATCCCCATTTAAGTCAATTTAGAAGCTTTAGAAAAAACTAATCCTCGAGTATGTACATCGCTTGTACTCCTCTAGGTGGAAATTCCAATCTATTTTGTGAATGTAAATTCTTCGGTCTTTTATCAATATTTAAGCGTAGTTGTTTTGACTCGAGCTCAATGTTGCATCAACAAAGTAGGCATTAGAAACTTATAGATATCTCCTCAGTTCTTGTGCCTTTGGTATTATTGAATGACCCTACTTCAAAATGAGCGACTTCCATTAAATGTTCACCATTCATGAATTGTTAACCGTCTTGTATCTTGAGATTAACAAAAACGTTTACCAAGGGATCAGTTATTTGTAGAAAACAAACAAACATGTATATGGTCTCCATCAAAAGATTATTTCTGCTTTTGTAATTAATTAAATATGTTATATATATGTATGTATGCATATATGTTTGCCACATTATAATTGATATACTGCATTGAAAACAACATACTGTTAATAATAAATACATACATACATACATATATGTATGTATGTATGTATGTATGTATGTATGTATGTATGTATTTGTATATATATATATATATATATATATATATATGTATATGTTTGTATGTGTATATATATATGCATGCATATATATTAAGATTACAGTAAAAGAATATTTCTGCCTTTTTGAATTAATTGCTTATGTTAGATAGGTAAAATGGGTAATTAAGAAGGGAAAATTGATTATTCATATAATTAAAGGATCTATTTAAATAAACAATTTAGATTACCTATTTGTTAATTAATGAATGTTGTTTGTTATTTAATAGTTGATGTGTAAATACATTATGTAATTAGTTATTTAAAATAATTGTTATTGTGGTAAATGACCAAATTAAGTGAATTTAGTGGCTAAGTTAATGAGTAATATGGAATGTGAAAACAATGTCTATTTCATGGTTGTAATGTATGAGTGATGGCTTGTAGAAAATATTGTGTTTGATTATTGGAAATTGGGGTGATTTTGGTAACTGTTTAAAAGTGGGAGTCTTTTGTGCAAGTTGTTAAGGTTGGTTTCTAGAGGCTTAGGAGGGAGTATTTTTGCATCTATGATTCTTATGATGGTTTCACTTGGGAAGGGGTTTGGTTATGTTTGAGTTGTGTGTAAGAGGTTCAATGCCTTGCACTATGTATAGATTTTTGTGATTGTGATATGTGTGCAAGAGGGTTAATGCCTTGCACGGTGTTTGGATTCATGTGATTATGTTAAGTATGCAAGATGATAAATGTCTTGCTTGATGTGTAGGGTTTACTAGTTGCAAGTAAGGGGAGTGGCTCTCAATGGGGGCCGAAGCCCAAAGTGGTGACCAAGACAACCCATTGGAGAGTTTCTTAATCCAGTGATAACCTTAATAATGAATTTGGGGGATGGGTAGAATTCACATTAAACAAGATAATGGATGCCTCACCCATTCCTATAGTGCTCGTTTACCCTAAGGATGGGTTGAGAAGGTCTGGAACCTGGCAAGATCAACTTCCTTGTCCTCACAGAAGGAATATTGGTTTTGCATGTGTCACTATATGGGGTCGAGACCTAGTGAGAGGTTTACCAGGATAATCATAGATGGAGGCCGACATCTAGTGAGAGACTGTCAAGACAACCCATGTCAGGGCCATGTGATGACACTCTTCCCTATTGCAGTCTAGCATTCCCTAGTTGTACTATCCCTTCTATTGTGTGTGTGCCTCTGGAAGTGAAGTTAGTATTGTAAGTGATGTTGTGTTGCCAGTAGTGTTGTGTTGGAGTCCTTGTATAACCCCTGATTGTGTTAGCCTATTGCTTTCCTGACTGTCTATTAGTAGTGGGACCTTGTGTTATCTCCTAGCACGAGGGGTGGACCTCAAGGTTCCACATGGTTAGGAGGTTGGTGTTTTTTCTTCCATTGGGTTTCCTTGTTGTATGTCCATGTGCATGGAGATTGTTCCTTATGTGGTGGACTCCAAATCCTATTCCAAATTGAGGAGAAAAAAATTTATGTTTATGTACTGGATTGTATATCAGTTGTACCTCTTATTTTAACCAAATGTATTCTTGCCACATGTACTCAAGGAATTAATGTTGTAAAGACTGTAATGATGTATCTGATATTGATGTATTCTTCTTGTAATGAATGCTATAATATAATGCATCTTGTATATGTCAATCAGTTAGAAATGATCTTTATTGTTGTTTATCAGATGTCTTGATATGGAAGTAAATAATGTTGGATCATTTAATGTAGTGGTTAAAATGAACCTAGCTTATTAGATAAATCATGATATCTTATAGTTAATGAAATGATTCTAGTTCTTGATGAATAGATATGATAGTAACGTAGTCATGGAACCTTAGAGGACCTAGGTTTAGTTTGTATGTTATGTTATGTTATGCAATCTATGGTGTATTTCACTTTTTTTTTTAAATGTTCCATTATTAAGTCATGTTTCGTGTTGTCCTTTGGGGTTCCTTGGAGGGGCATTGCATTTCTACATTATTTTTTAAAATTTTAGGTCAAAATTTGTATTATATCTAGCATATATTTCTTCAAAATATTTATTGGGGTTTAAATTAAATTTTGATCGGCATTTTAATATGGGTCAGAAGAATATCTTGTGATACTTTTAGCATCATCCTCTGTAGATTTGGTAGTACTTATTTGTCCCATCACTTGCCATTCCATCACCATTGACCTATGTACCTGTTTGCGGTCAGCTTGTCAAATCCTTCCAGTCGTAGGCAATTTTTTTCAAATTGCAATAACTTACGCTAATGGAGGTTGATTTTTTCAAACAAAATATTGTCAGAAAGTTGGCAATCCCAATTTTCCAATGGTGTAGTTATTTTTCAGAAATATTTCTATTTGGTAGCATTTTTTGCTAATCAAAGTCAAATCTTCTATTTGGCTTCCAAGCTCATAACTTTTTTCCACGATCTTTGATTTTCACGATTCTTGTGGCTTTGGAAAGGTATTGAGGAGCTTTATCCAGCCATCCATGCACTTTTTCATGTTTCTATCCTAGGTACATTTTGATTTCAGTTTTTACTTGGTGGGTATACTGGAGGATACTTGGATATTTTGGCAATTGGGAAGGTGTTGTTTTGATCATTGTACTTCATTTCAGTTGTATTATATATGTTGATCTTAGATATTGTCATTTGAGAAGTGTATTATCACTATAATCATGGGTTATGCAACCCATCCTTCTTTAATAGTTCTGACTAGGGATAATTATGGGTCATGGAAAAAAGGCATCATAACACATTCTAAGTGGCCACAATTTTTGCCACATCTTTATAGACTCATTCCTAAACCAAAAAAAAATATAAGAAACCTGTTTGGGGTCATAAGAATGATCATATAATAGGATTGATTGGTTCTACTTTCATTGCAAGCATCCTCAAAGAAAGCTATCATAATATATTCTTAGACATCTCATGCCCACACACTGTTTGGACCAATATTTGGGATATTTTTGGAGATCCACAAAAGCCTCCATTCTTAGTAGATCCTGCCTCAAATTGCCTCATTCCTCTTGATGATGTTGACAATGTATCCTACGATGATGAGACCTTAGAGGAGCTTGAATATGATGCAGAACTTGAGTGTCTTGATGATCCAAAGATTTCTCCTACAACTCCTACTTCTCCAGTTGAGATCACACATTCATCTTTTGTTGATGATTCATTGAGTGCATCCAATGATTAATTGCAACATGTATCTGATTGTCTTCTTGATTGGGATTCCTATTTAACAAAAATTGTTTCATTGTTTGTGGAGTCTCAATTTTAGATTTGGAACACCAATTTGAGGGTTTATCTCTCCTATTTAATGATAATCATGGATCCACTATTGTCAAGAAGGTTGGTGAAATATTTTTCATAGTTGTTTCATCACCAGCATCAAGAGAAATAGGATAAGTGAATGTGCACACACTCAATGCTGGGTTAGTGCCATTTCTACGGTCACCCATGACATTGAAAGGAATATGTTCCTCTTCAAAAGTTTTTTTTGATGGCTGAGGCTCTGGGGTATGCAAAGGGATAATCTCCTCTACAAATGGTTGTCTTGCTAGGTGACTTTTTGGGGTATGTGGGAAGGTCTCAGGTTGATCTTGCTTGATCAATTCTTCCCTCAGTTCTTCAGTTGAGACTTCTTCCTCCCTACTTGTGGTTGGTATGTCAATTGGGGGGTTTTGGGTATGAATCTTCCATGAGGGCCTTGTTTCCTGACCATGCAGAAAAGGAAACCTGACTATTTTTGTTCCTAAAAGAGATATGCAAGCGGTCTCTTACTAACACTAGAAAAGAAAGGGTCTCGAACAACGGTGCCAAAAAGTGACAGGTTGTTGTTAGGTCCTATCTCTTTAGTTGAAAAATGCATCAAATGTATTGACTGGATAGTGTTTAGAGGCTATATGCAATAGGAAAAATCTTGACTGTCTCTCTCAAATTTTTAAGTGTTTGTAACAGTTGAAAACGAAACTTAAACTAAAGAGATCGCTAAACTAAAAAGCATAAAATTTTCTAAACTAGAAAGCAAGAAGTTATTCATCTAGAAAGCATAGAATGACTAAACTAAAAAGCATAAAATGTTTAAACTAGAAAGCATAAATGATTAAGCTAGAAAGCATGTAAATTACTTGAAAAGTACTTGCAATAAAACTGTAAGTTGAAATGAAAACAACTTTAACTAAAATTTAGTTGTTAACAAAAAATAACTTAACCTACAACTAACAACCAAACTGGGTGCTCTAGAATTTTAGATAACAGAACTAAGATTACAAACTCAAACTACAACTTGAAGGAATAACCCAACAAAGCTCGACACATACAAATAACATTCTTTCACATTTATCATTTACAAAATAAAAACTACATAATTAAAAATGAAATACTTATCTATCTATTCTACAGTCCCTCGAGTGGCCAGCTCTTGGGTGCTTCTATGCTAACTCAGATCACATAAAATTCTATCTTCAAAATTAATCCATCCAAAGTAATTCCATCACACAACACTAATAACTTAGAATGAGACGAGAAAAGCTTATTTTATTCATATCAAAAGTATAACTCAAAAAAACATAGCTTAAGAACACATTATGACAGCATAACGATATTCAACATCATTACTTCTAACGGTTACATATTTATACAAAAACTAGTAACAAAATCCTATAATTCAGATGGTGAAGATCACCACTGAAAAAGTCTTCAACAAAATTCAACTAGAACTAACGAACTTAGGTCCATAACATAAAGCATTAAAGAGGCTCGAAGTGAGCCATAAAGTCTTTGAACAAAAAATAATAGAAAGCTTTAAAAACTCGATCCATCATGCACTTCCTAAAATTTTAACGCCTATACTTTTGATGCTTGTCTTCAATTGTATTGAAGTTTTCTTTAAATCCACTTGGATGAGCATAATGTCTGGATGAGTATAATAACCTATACAATACTAAAAACTATACCATTATGTTAGCGTTGGTCAGCTTATTTAAATCAATTTCAAGAAATAAAGATTATACATTTTTTTACAAAAAGAAAACAATTACTAATCCTAAAGATAATTAATTGGTAGGGTAAAAGTGACTGGGAGAAATAAGGAAGGGCATTTGATTCATTATATTTATGAGGTTATTTTTACCTCACCAGGCACCAACCCATTGGAGACACAATCCCCTCTTATACAATTTGTGACAACCAACCCACTAGAAACACCTATCCCCTCTTGTAAAATTTGTAGGCACCATCCCACTAGAGACACCAATCCCCACAACTGGGTATCGACTCAGCAAGAGACACCAAACTCTTTGATATGAGGCACCAACCTCGTCAATATGGGGCACCGGCCTCTCTAAGATGAGGCCCCAACCTCTTCAAGAGAATCTTATCTTCTTGAGAATAAATCTTATTCACAAATAACCTTAAATGATCTCCTTTTATATTCTCCTCCTCAAAATCCTCGCACACAAATTTGTATATATTTTCTTTCTTAATCTTCATGTACACAAATATGCATTTATTATTCTTCTAAAATCTCTTATTCTTTAATGATATCTTTGTGTCTCACACACTTCCCTTCTTCACAAATCTTCTTGTATGATATTACATATATTCTACTCCTTTAATTATCTTCTCATATCTCTTACTACTCAACGCCCACTAGACTTGGTGTATATATTGATATTTATTTTCTATTTCTTACACACACCTTCCTATAATTTATCTCCACATTTTTCTCTACTCACTTCTCCACAAAAAATTATCCCTTTTATATATTCTTGCCTCTATGAAGAGAGGCATCACTTTGAATTGAGATAACCCTTTAAAAAGAAATAATCCTTTGTTAACAAAATTGAGTGTTATCTTTTTGTATCTTTAATCATTGCTTTTACTTTAATTGCTACCTTGTTTAATTGGTTGATTTAATTAAAATATGAAATCGCCACCTTTTAAATACTTTTAATTATCTTCAAAAACTTACATAGAGTCACTATATTTCTGAATTTTAACCATTGTCATCACATTTGTTGCCTTCTCTATATCACTTCTCTTATATCTCATATAATCACAACCCATAATTAATATAAGATTGTTGTTTATATAAATCAATTACACTTGTTGACTTAAGTAACATATATAATAAACAGTTGCTCTAGGAATTACTTTATTATTAATACATAATTTTTGTTTTTAAATATGTGTTCCTCATAACATAATTGTTTATCTTTATCACATAAACCATTGCATGTGTTAATGGTGATAATCACTACTCTTCTAAAGTAAATTGCTTCACCAATAATGATCTTCATTGATTCTCTTCATAATAGATTCACTTCATCCATAATTCTTAATTACATTTGTATATATCTTAGAATATTGTCAATACCTAGTTAATATATATATATATATATATATATTAGTGGTCTTTGGCCTTTTTCCTTCATGACAATATTTGTAACAAATGTGTATTCAGATTTTTCAAGGATTTTAAAAAGGTATGGAAGAAAGGGATTGCATTTCCTATGACATGGTAATGGAATATGCATTCTTTTGGTAGATAAATATTACATCTTTATAGCGGTAGTAGAGTCGAGGTTATATTAGATAGCATGAGTACCTTATAAATTAACAATGATCAAGTATATGCTAATGTTAAAGCATTACTAGCTCTCCTTATAGACCCAAACATAAAAATATTTGAGACATACTAGGAATTTATGGACAAACAACATAAAAAGAAGGTTGTAGAAAGGGAAGGAAAAATGCTGTAAAGATGTAACACAAGAAGGCATAGACAAGTCCACAACATCCTTTATTACTTTATGGAAAGAAAAGTACTTTATAAAAGCATGTGCCACTGTAATGTGAATCATAAGCTATAAAAGATAAATAAAACATCTACAATACCCCTTCAATTAAAGTTCTTCTAAACCCATTCATCAATAATATATCATCATTTATATGCTCATAGTATGAAAGTAAGAATGAAAACATGTATTGATGCATCATTAGTAACATCAAAGTCATTAACCATGAATTCCTTACTAATAGCATAAATATCATGTGATGTATCATAAAATAATGTTTCACCATGAATATCTATAAAATCAGCATGTGATGCTCAAGAATGATCATCATAAGGCATGTCATTGTCATGTATAAAAGAAGATGAAACATATGCGTCATTATAAATGTAGCATTAAGAGAACATGAACCTAACGACATAGGGATAACACCAAATGAGATGTGGGAAAAATAGTATCACTAGGCACATCATGAATAGCCAAACCATCAACTCTAGATTTATCACTAGAAGATAGAACAACATCATCATTAGTGTAATGCCCCATCTTATAACCTAAAGAATGTTGCATTTGTGTATAAAGGTGTAATAATTTTTTTTTTAAAGTAATAATATTAAGTTAATTAGTTGCATACATTCATTAAGTTACGTGACATTACACTACTTGAGTTTCCATAGACGACTTTAGTATTTAGCATTGCATATATTCAATTAATCATAAACTTAAAAATAAACATTGCATAACATTTGAAATTCCATTCAAGAAAGTATAAAGTACAAATATGTTTTCTTACATTGCATTTGAAATGATATTACAATACTCATTCATCTGATGAGGTAGATCAAATAATAGTTACAATTTACATTTACAATGTTCACCTCATAAACAATTGAGGGATGTTTTACAATACAAGATTTACGTTAATGCAATAAAGAAAGTACATTTGTATCCCAGTACGAGATCTCCATCTATGAAGCTCTCGTTGCCATGATCATAAACTGGGGACCCAATGGAGTAAGGTGCACGTTCCACCCAACCATGTGGTACCCATAAGTCCAACCCCCGTGCTAGGAGATAGTAATATGGTTACCTAGACATAATCTACTAACCCTAGACACAAGTACATAACTAACTGATGGTTACGTTGCTTCCAGATTTTAGACAATCGAATGTACTAAGTACAACAAGGTTAACTATTATTTTAGGTGGAGTGTCATCACAATATTGCAAAGGTTACCCTGGTGTTTCTTCCTAGGTTCTGGCCCCCAACTTGGGTTACCCTGGTAACCTCTTACGAAACCCGGCCCCAATGCAAATTATTGCGGAATCGAATATCTTTTAAGGTAAAAAGATATCGATTTGCCATTCCAGGCCTTCTCATCTTATACTCAAGACTAAACTAGCTCAAGAGTCCATAAGTGAGGCATATTAATCTTGTTAAAGATTTTAAATCTAACTATTGTGTTATTTAGTTATCACTGACTTACTAACTCTTTGTAAGTTACCCTGACACTACTTTGTGTGTCGGCCCTTACATAGAGCCACTCCCCTAAACATAACAAGGGTATACTAAGTTTTCTAACTAGGGAGGACAGAGTGCACAAAAATCAACAAATAAAACCAGATATACCACAATGGACATCACAACCTGTTCATAAAAACCAGGTGTCTATAAACAATACCAAACCAAGTGCACTACCCTAGTCTGTTCAATCACACAAAATAAGTGTAAAATTTCACTCCCTTTAAAAGACTACAACTGGAAGACTTGAAATCACGTAAAGATAAATCCCCCTTTTACCCAATAAAAATTTAAAGCAACTTAAAGCGAAAACACATCTATCATTGGGATATATTAAATCCAGTCAATCAATTAAATGAGAGAAAATATCTATTTCTAATTTTCCTTTACTTAACAACAGTTTTCAATAATTTAAATAAATATACTCATTGAAATCATTATATGCATAATTATTTAAATACAAATATATTCTTATTTCTCATTTGCCCAAAATAAACTTTTCCACATTAATATTTTAATCAAATATTCTCAACAATAAATATATATACATAATACATATATATATATATATATATATATATATATAATATATATATATACATATATATATATATACAATATATATATAAATATTAAAAATAATACTAAAACCCTAAATCGGATTTTATGATCGAAATAAGGTAAAATCAAAAATTTCTGTTTGAACACAAATCGATTGCATTTTATACAGCCACGGTTGTGTACGCAGGGTACACAACCCGCGGCTGTGTGTGTGTAGCCCTCCCCGTATGGGGAGGCGGCTGTGAGACAGCCGCACGCTGCTTGTGAGGGCAGCGCCGGCTGCCTCCACAGTTGTCGCCCCATATGGGGGTAGCTGTGGGGTAGCCCACGACCCCCTTAACATACATAACAGTATTTAAAATTTGCATTTTATTACATATAAAATAAAGACAATACCTGCAAAATTTAAATTTCGCGCATACGAAATTTTAATCCGATTTTATATGTATACGCCTGTACGGCGATTTCAAACATAAATTTCATATATTTAAAATCAAAGACATTTCACAATCCAATTTAATATATGAAGATGTATATATACAAATATATATATATATAAATATATATATATATATATATATAAATCACAACGGGGTTTTACAACAGAGAAACAAAATAAAATTTCTACAGGTTTCAATGGGGAAATCGGGGAAATTATCAGATTTCTTCAGGGTTTCAAAAGAAAATACACACAAAAATTTCCATTCAAAATTTAATTTACCCTAAGGTTTTAAAAATCCATTTACCATTTAACTGATTTCCCCTTCACGAATTTAAATATTTTCCACAGAAAGTATGCTACAGAAATTCTTCTGAAACCAACAATTTTACAAACAAAAATACAGGGAACAATTTCTTTACAAGAAGTACAGGGATTTAAATTAAACTTAATTTCTTTTCACAACATTCCCTTCCAAAAACAAACAAAATAAGAATCACAAGGAGAATACTGTGTTTCTTTGCTTCAGATGACTGTCTGGTGATGAGAACCTCTATTGCCTGTAGCTTCCAAAGCCTTTCCCGAACACCAATTCCCAATTTGCAAACCAAAGAACTTCCACAAGTATACAATATTACCAAAAAAAATAGCATAAACATAAATTTTTATAGAGCTCTAATATTTTTCTCGTGAAGAATAGAATAGCCCCTGTGTTTTCCCCAGATCTAGAATAACATCCGTGAACAACCTCAACCATAAACCATAAATTCAACTGGCACACATGTCGAGAAGTAACAAAATATCTTTTAACCACTTCTCAGCAATCTTGCCTCTCAAGATTTGCATGGATTTAATTCATTTTAAATTTTAAATTTCAATTTTCAAATTGCATATTTATTTAATAATTAAAAATGCCATTTCCACAAAAATATTAATTTAAATAAAATCTATTCACACACAATTTAAACAATATTAATTTAATTAATTAATTAATTTAATTAAATAAATTTAATCTCTAAGATCAAATTATTTAACCAAACAAACTAATTAATTTATTAAATAACATGTAAAACTTATTTCTTTAACTAATTAATCTTTAACATTTAAAAATTAATTTAAATAACAGTAAATTACAACATAATAAACTATTATTAATTAATAAAATTTTCCTTTTCAAGCAAATAATCCAAACAGAAAAAGACAAGACAATCTATGACTCCAAACTAAAATAGACGATGTACTATGACCGGGTTAAAGACTAGACTAGGATGAACCATGCTACTACCTCCCAATCAACATTTCCGTTGAGTCTTGACACGCCGTGACTGGACAACTGTGGAGCTCTGTCATGTAATTTAACTCGCGAACCAAGCGAATAACATGCATATATATATATATATATATATATATAATCCCATTGTGGCTGTGCACACTATGAGAAAATCACGTGACATCACAGTGGCACTCGCGTAGCGAGGATACAAATTGTTCTCCACACCAATACACATCACATCAGACTGACAAATTAAACAATAGTTAGTCCATCATAAACATATATATAGCAATAATCAACTAAAGGAAAACATCTACGCTATATCAAAGCATATCAGAAAACAGTAATCACCATACATTGTATCATCATATCACAAAATAAATCCACTGTCGCTCAAAATCAGCGATCCAAATATCCAAAACAAGGTACCAAAATCTAACAAAGAGGAAAACATGTTACCGTAAAACATAAGCATAATTGAGGGGTACTAAGATCCTACCCCTAGGATCAAAGTTTTCTGCTCCCCTCAAAGCCTTAACGATAGGGATAAAGTTCCCCATGCGTCGATCCTCCTTCTAAGTAGCAGAAGCCTCATGGTTAGGATCCCATTGGACCTCACCGATCAACGCCTCACCCCTCGAGACCGAAAGTAAACCGTGTGTTGTAGAATGGCCACGGGCTCCAAAGCCAGCTGCCCATCCTCTACCTGTAACACATTCCAATCAAGTACATGAGAAATGTCGGGATGATATGGTCTAAGAACTGATACATGAAAAACATCATGAATACGTGACAAACTGGGTGGTAAGGCGAGTCGATACGCCACAGGACCAATTCTCTCTAAGATCTCAAATGGCCCAACGAAACGAGGCGCAAGCTTAGAGCCTTTTCCATAACGGATTGGACTCTTTCGCGGTCGCACTTGAAGAAACACTCTATCTCCAATTGCAAACTGTCAGTCTATTCTATGTGCATCGGCATATTTCTTTTGCCTATCTTGCGCTGCTATCAAATGTTCTCTAATACGGTCAACCTGTTGCTCCATGTCTTGAAGCATCTCAGGTCCAAGTAACACTCTATCCTCAAGTCGATCTCAACTCAAAGGAGTTTGACAAGGACGACCGTATAATGCCTGAAATGGTGGCATACCGATGAAACTCTGATATCCGTTATTGTAAGTGAATTCTACTAAGTACAGATAATCCTTCCAACGTGATTGTTGGTCAATTACGTACATTCTAAGCATATCCTCTAAAATTTGGTTAACTCTCTTCGTTTGTCCATCGGTTTGAGGATGATACGCTGAACTAAAGTTCAACTGTGTACGTAGAGCATGTTGTAATGAAGTCCATAGGGATGAAGTGAATACAGGATCTCTATTCGATATAATCCTACAAGGAATCCCATGCAACCTAATGATGTCCTCCATGAATATCCTAGCTACGGATGAAGCATTGTAAGATGATCGTACAGGTGAAAAATGAGCTACCTTAGTCAATCGGTCAACAGTTACCATAATGGCATCATGTCGACGTGATGACGTAGGTAACCCTACAATAAAGTCAACGGATATAATATCCCATTTCCATTCAGGAATGAGATGTGGCTGCAATAATCCAGCGGGATGTTGATGCTCATCTTTGACTCACTAGCATTCAAGACATCTCGATACATAGTTAGCAATATCACTTTTCATACCAGACCAGAAATATAATTTCCAAAGATCGGCATGCATTTTCTTAACACCTGGATGAGCTGAGTATGGAGCTCGATGAGCTTCAGTCATAATTAATGTACGAAGACCTTCAAATTGTGGTACATAAATACGACCTAAATGCCGTAATATACCATCTAGTTCAAAGACATACCCTACAAATCGACCTTCTAAAGGTCTACCAGATTCAATCTCCGACCTTACTTCCTGATACAATATATCAGTAGGAAGTGCTGCTAATATTTGACCTCTCAAATCTACTTCAAGAGTAGTAGCAGAGATCTCATGTCGACGACAACTAAGAGCGTCAGCCACTACGTTCTCTTTTCCTTGAACATATCTCACTTCAAAATCATACTCACACAAGAACTCCATCCATCATCTTTGTCTAGCATTCAAGTTAGGTTGCGTAAAAATGTATTGTAGACTATGATGATCAGTATGAAGTTCAAAACGATGACCTAATAAGAAATGCTTCCATCAAACTAATGCATGTACTACTGCAGCTAGTTCTAATCATGAGTAGGATACTTTAATTCATGATCTTTGAGTTTGCGAGACTCATAAGCAATCACATGCCCATCTTGCATTAGAACTGCTCCCAAACCCTCTAAGGATGCATCCGTGCAAACTACAAAATCCTTAGTAGGATCAGGAACAATAAGTATAGGCGCACTAGTCAACTTTTCTTTAAGTGTCTGAAATGCCAACTGACACTACTTTGTCCAAACAAACTTCTTCCCTTTTCTCTGAAGAGAAGTAATAGGATGACCAATTCTAGAAAATCCCTCAACAAACCGCCTATAATAACCAGCTAGACCCATAAAACTACACACTTCACCTACATTAGTAGGCGTAGGCCAATCTACAATAGCTTGAATCTTTGAAGGATCCACAACAATACCTTTTCTAGATATCACATGTCCAAGATATTTTATCTCAGTTTGAAAGAAGTCACACTTCTTCAAGTTCGCATACAATTGATTTTCTCTCAAACATTGCAATACCTGTCTCAAGTGTTCTTCATGTTCCTTCATGTTTCTTGAATAGATCAAAATATCATTGAGAAATACAAGGACAAAATGATCAAGGTATGTACGAAAAACACCATTCATTAAACTCATGAATACTGATGGTGCGTTCGTTAACCCAAACGGTACTACCGTGAATTCATAGTGCCCATAACGAGTTCAAAATGCAGTTTTATGAATATCAGCTTCAGCAATTCGCAATTGATGATAACCAGATTTCAAATCTATTTTAAAGAACACATTAGCTCCCTTAATTTGATCAAAAAGATCATCGATTCTAGGCAAAGGATAACGATTCTTAATCGTAACCTTGTTCAATTGACGATAGTCAATACACAATCTAAGTGATCCGTCCTTCTTTACGAAGATAACGGGTGCTCCCCAAGGGGACACACTTGGACGAATAAAACCCTTTTCTAATAGTTCCTCTAACTCCTGAGTCGTCATTCTATACAGAGCTCTAGATATAGGCTCAGCTCCTGGAACTAAGTCAACTCTAAAATCAATATCTCTCTTCGGTGGCATTCCAGGTATATCATCAGGAAACACATCAGCAAATTCCCTAAGAATAGGATGATAATCAAGAGATACCTCTCGACTCTCACCTTCTTCCAAATCAATAACTGTTGTTGCAAATAGTTGACAACCCTGACGAAGACATCTCTTTAATTGCATAGCAGATATCATCCGCAAAGAGATAGGTCTTTGTATACCTATGATTTCCACTTTCGCACCTAAATCATTTATGCAACTAACTGTCTTAAGTCGATAGTCAATCACAGCATGATAAGATGCTAACCAATCCATACCTAAAACTATGTCATACGATCCTAAAGGTGTAACATATAGATCTACTAAGGTAGTTAACATACCAATTTTAAGTTCACAATTATGTACTAAGTTCTCTACTGCTACCTTCACCCCATAGGTGAATTCAACCTGCCACTTACCACCTTGCTTTACCGCCATAAGACCACATCGGTCAACAATGGTCGGTGAAATAAAGGAGTCGGTAGCTCCGAAATCAAAAAGAATGGAAACACTAACACCATGTAACTTACCTGAAGTCTCGACCACTGTGTTCTGGTGATCGGTTGGGCAGTCACTAACCGCAGCATATACTGTATGTGATCGTCTTGCATCACCCACTGTAGGCTCTGAAACTGTAGGTCAAGGCCCAAAACCAGTAGAAACTCTCATCGGACACTGCCTAGCAATGTGTCGCTGCTGTCCACACGAATAACATCCTGTGCCTCTACCGAATCCTCTGCCACCCAAAGGTGCATTGGATTGCTGAAAACTACCTCTACTAACAGTAGACTGAGCACTCTGCTAGCTGATCCTGCCTATTGTGCTTGTCGCGCCACCAGTTGTGACCATTTCCTATCTGTGGACTATTACCTTGTTGTGGTTGTGGATTATTATTCTTTTGAGGTGTACGTTGTTGTTGTTGCTGCCCACCCTTTGAGGGTGTCTGTTGGTTCCTAGAGGAACCTCCTGTCTGTGCATGTCCACTTCGTGGACTAAAACCTGCTGCAGGAGCGCTACCAATGTGTACTCCTATATGACCACCTAATGCCATAACAAGATTCTCTTCCACTATTCGAGCCTTCTCCACCGCAACTTCCATAGTCTTTGGCTCAAAGACTTTGACACCACCACTAATGCGGGCGTTTAAACCCCTGATGAAGTGTTGTACTAGCATAGGCTCATCATCGCCAATACCTGCGTACTGCTTGAGTTCATAGAATCTACGTTCATATTGCTCAACAGATAGAGCCAATTGACGTAGATCATGGAACTCGTCAGCTCGTTGCTTCCTCCAGTGTTCCGATAGGAACCGTGCTCTAAACCTTTCCAAAAACATCTCCCAAGACATTGACCCAATATCTAAGTGGAGCTTCTGCTCTTCCAGGCGCCACCAAGTAGAGGCGAATCCTCTCAGATGCATGATAGCGCATCTCGCATGGGTATTGCTACCGTAAGGGTGCATGGCGAAGCATCTACCCAAATCTAGTAGCCAGGTCTCTGCCTCTAAGCCACCTCCTGTACCATCAAAGGTAGGAGGGCGTGCCCTCAGTAAATCCCTCATGTGTCCTACAGTAATAGCATCTTGATGCACTGTATCATCTACTCTCCTAGGAGATTTATCTCTCTCTCTAACAACCTCCTGCTCATCTTCCTGTCTAGGTCCAAGACGAGCTAGGACCTCCTCTAATAAAGGACGTATCTGTGAACCCTCTACTCCTGACTGTTCAGGATTTTGTCCCTCATTCCTCTAATCCAACTGCTCTGCCTGATCACTCTGATGAGGGCTCAGAGGGCGAGTAACCTCAGGGATTGGCCCTCGGCCTCCACCTTGACCTCTACCACGACCTCTACCACCTCGCCTAGGCATGTTCCTACACATAACAATAACGAGTCTTAGATACTAATCAACCAAGGATAACAGATAGCGACACTACGTACTAGGTCAACCTAATGGGCTCATGATTACCCAGAGTGTCTAGTGTTTGTAACCTTGGCTCTGATACCAATTTGTAATGCCCCATCTTATAACCTAAAGAATGTTACATTTGTGTATAAAGGTGTAATAAATTTTTTTTTAAAGTAATAATATTAAGTTAATTAGTTGCATACATTCATTAAGTTACGTGACGTTACACTACTTGAGTTTCCATAGACGACTTTAGTATTTAGCATTGCATATATTTAATTAATCATAAACTTAAAAATAAACATTGCATAACATTTGAAATTCCATTCAAGAAAGTATAAAGTACAAATATGTTTTCTTACATTGCATTTGAAATAATATTACAATACTCATTCATCTGATGAGGTAGATCAAATAATAGTTACAATTTACATTTACAATGTTCACCTCATAAATAATTGAGGGATGTTTTACAATACAAGATTTATGTTAATGCAATAAAGAAAGTACATATGTATCCAAGTACGAGCTCTCCATCCATGAAGCTCTCGTTGCCATGATCATAAACTGGGGACCCAATGGAGTAAGGTGCACGTTCCACCCAACCATGTGGTACCCGTAGGTCCACCCCCCGTGCTAGGAGATAGTAATATGGTTACCTAGACATAATCTACTAACCCTAGACACAAGTACATAACTAACTGATGGTTATGTTGCTTCCAGATTTTAGACAATCGAATGTACTAAGTACAACAAGGTTAACTATTATTTTAGGTGGAGTGTCATCACAATATTGCAAAGGTTACCCTGGTGTTTCTTCCTAGGTTTCGGCTCCCAACTTGGGTTACCCTGGTAACCTCTTACGAAACCCGACCCCAATGCAAATTATTGCGGAATCGAATATCTTTTAAGGTAACAAGATATCGATTTTCCATTCCAGGCCTTCTCATCTTATACTCAAGACTAAACTAGCTCAAGAGTCCATAAGTGATGCATATTAATCTTGTTAAAGATTTTAAATCTAACTATTGTGTTATTTAGTTATCACTGACTTACTAACTCTTTGTAAGTTACCCTGACACCACTTTGTGTGTCGGCCCTTACATAGAGCCACTCCCCTAAACATAACAAGGGTATACTAAATTTTCTAACTAGGGAGGATAGAGTGCACAAAAATCAACAAATAAAACCAGATATACCACAATGGACATCACAACCTGTTCATAAAAACCAGGTGTCTATAAACAATACCAAACCAAGTGCACTACCCTAGTCTGTTCAATCACATAAAATCATTGTAAAATTTCACTCCCTTTAAAAGACTACAACTGGAAGACTTGAAATCACGTAAAGATAAATCCCCCTTTTACCCAATAAAAATTTAAAGCAACTTAAAGCGAAAACACATCTATCATTGGGATATATTAAATCCAGTCAATCAATTAAATGAGAGAAAATATCTATTTCTAATTTTCCTTTACTTAACAACAGTTTTCAATACATTTAAATAAATATACTGATTGAAATCATTAAATGCATAATTATTTAAATACAAATATATTCTTATTTCTCATTTGCCCAAAATAAACTTTTCCACATTAATATTTTAATTAAATATTCTCAACAATAAATATATATACATAATACATATATATATACATATATATATATAATATAATATATATATATACATATATATATATAATGTATACAAATATATATATATAAATATTAAAAATAATACTAAAACCCTAAATCGGATTTTATGATCGAAATAAGGTAAAATCAAAAATTTTTCGTTTGAACACAAATCGATTGCATTTTATACAGCCATGGCTGTGTACGCAGGGTACACAACCCGCAGCTGTGTGTGTGCAGCCCTCCCCGTATGGGGAGGCAGCTGTGAGACAGTCGCGCGCTGCTTGTGAGGGCAGCGTCGGTTGCCTCCACAGTCGTCGCCCCATTTGGGGGCGGCTGTGGGGTAGCCCACGGCCCCCTTAACATACATAACAGTATTTAAAATTTGCATTTTATTGCATATAAAATAAAAGGACAATAACCTGCAAAATTTAAATTTCGCACATACATAATTTTAATCCGATTTTATATGTATACGCCTATACGGCGATTTCAAACATAAATTTCATATATTTAAAATCAAAGTCATTTCACAATCCAATTTAATATATGAAGATGTATCTATACAAATATATATATATATAATTACAACGGGGTTTTACAACAGAGAAACAAAATAAAATTTCTACAGGTTTCAATGGGGAAATCGGGGAAATTATCAGATTTCTTCAGGGTTTCAAAGAAAATACGCATAGAAATTTCCATTCAAAATTTAATTTACCCTAAGGTTTTAAAAATCCATTTACCATTTAACTGATTTCCCTTTCATGAATTTAAATATTTTCCACAGAAAGTATGCTATAGAAATTCTTCTGAAACCAACAATTTTACAAACAAAAATACAGGGAACAATTTCTTTACGAAAAGTACAAGGATTTAAATTAAACTTAATTTCTTTTCACAACATTCCCTTCCAAAAACAAACAAAATAAGAATCACAAGGAGAATACCTGTGTTCCTTTGCTTCAGATGACTGTCTGGTGATGAGAACTTCTGTTGCCTATAGCTTCCAAAGCCTTTCCCGAACACCAATTCCCAATTTGCAAACCAGAGAACTTCCACAAGTATACAATATTACTAAAAAAAAATAGCATAAATAGAAATTTTTACAGAGCTCTAATATTTTTCCCGTGAAAAATAGAATAGCCTCTGTGTTTTCCCAGATCCAAAATAATATTCGTGAACAACCTCAACCATAAACCATAAATTCAATTGGTACACATGTCGAGAAGTACAAAATATCTTTTAACCACTTCTCGACAATCTTGCCTCTCAAGATTTGCATGGATTTAATTCATTTTAAATTTTAAATTTCAATTTTCAAATTGCATATTTATTTAATAATTAAAAATGCCATTTCCACAAAAATATTAATTTAAATAAAATCTATTCACACACAATTTAAACAATATTAATTTAATTAATTAACTTATTTAATTAAAAATTTATTTAATTAAATAAATTTAATCTCTAAGATCAAATTATTTAACCAAACAAACTAATTAATTTATTAAATAACATGTAAAACTTATTTCTTTAACATTTAAAAATAATAATTTAAATAATAGTAAATTAAAACATAATAAACTATTATTAATTAACAAAATTTTCCTTTTCAAGCAAATAATCCAAACAGGAAAAGACAAAACAATCTGAAACTCCAAACTAAACTGACGACGTACTATGACTGGGTTAAAGACTAGACTAGGATGAACCATGCTACTACCTCCCAATCAACATTTCCGTTGAGTCTTGACACGCTCAGACCTGAATAACCAGGTGGAGTCGGTGTCATGTACCTGCAATCCTGCAACCAAGCAATAAAATGCATATATATATATATAATCCATTGTACAGGCACACCGTGCGGAGAAAATCACGGACATCACAGGGCACTCGCAAGCGAGTGATGCAATTCCGTTCTCCACACCAATACACGTCACATCAGACTAACGAATTAAACAACAATTAGTCCATCATAAACATATATATAGCAATAATCAACTGAAGGAAAACATCTACGCTATATCAAAGCATATCAGAAAATAGTAATCACCATACATTGTATCATCATATCACAAAATAAATCCACTGTCGCTCAAAATCAGCGATCCAAATATCCAAAACAAGGTACCGAAATCTAACAGTATGAAAAGATGTTACCAGAAAACATAAGCATAAATGGAGGGGTACTACAATTAGTCATCATCATTAGCCATCACACAAGGGGTATAATTAAACAAAGTTCAACAAAATTAATCAACTTCAAAATGCTTAGACTAGTATTAATATTTTGGACTCATTTCATATTCATCATCTCCATACAAATTTAAAGTTCAAACAAAGTTCAACAAAATTTTAAAAAAAATCATTCTATTAAAGCAAGGTTAAATAATGCAAATAACAATAATAATCAAATTACCATTTCTTAGCTCCAAAAACAATGTGGAAGATTATTTTGTAGATTGTGATATGTAATTCACCTCAATGTTGTCTCATCAAACCTACATCAATCTAGTCCCAATGGACTACAAAATCAATTGTAGCCTACTCTAGGTCAATCCCACATTTATGGTTTTGATCCTTGCATGTTTGATTTTGAACTTATAATTTGTGGCCTTGATCTATTATGAAATATGTTTGCCTACAATAATTTGGACAAGGTGGTGCTAAAGAGAATGAATAGAATCTACTATACTTGGAGAGGAAGACCACTAGCTTCCCACCTCTCATCTTTAGTCTAACCCTTAAATCAATTAAATAATATGGAGCAAGTTTGCAAAAACGCCAAGTGTAATGCAATGAATATATGTGTCCTAATTGCAAATGGTAATGCTATGATGTTCTAAGTGATTTTACTGTATGATACCTTGATGTTTGTTTGATGCTTTTGAAAGGTGATTAAATGGCCTAAGGCTTTGTCCTTTCATTCAAAACCCTAGCATGTGATTTTGAATATTTTGTTCTCAAGTTTATAGATAACAATTAATTAGAGAGCTTCTAGTAGAAATGTGTGTAAGTCTTTTGACCTAAAATTAAATTTGATGTTGGGAACTTGGGAGTCAAAACTACACATGCAATTCTAGATGAGATTCAAAATTGCAATTGTAGATTTAACCCAAGTCAAGGAATGAGAAATGTGAAGGTTAGTTATGGGTCCTTGGGATGTATGGTGTTAAGGTCAATCAAGACTCGAGTAAAATGTCAACTTTTACACAAAAATGCCCAAATTGCTCACTAGACAATTACAACTAGACAAAGAATTAAAAAATAAATGATAGCAAGTGCTAGAGATATACTTTTTAACCCTTACAAACTAGAGGAGGATAGGCAAGAGTTGGCTTAGATTCTTGCAACGCATGAATGCAATTCCATGGAGGGGTAGGATGTCTTGGCTTGGAGTAATAGTGATTTATCTGGTAAGTACTTTGTTTCAGCAGGTTATGGTGAGTTGGTTAGGCAGATGTTTGGGGACACTAAGGTTCCTTGGTGGAAGCACATGTGGAACAAATTTTCTTGGCCCAAGTGCAATTTTTTTATGTGGTTGGTGGTCCAAAACTAGTGTCTTACTTGGGATAACTTGTGCAAGTGAGGGTTCCAAGGTCCCTCAATGTGTGTTTTGTGTTGTAATAGTGAGGAGAGTGTCCCTCATCTCTTCTTCCAATGTTCCTTCTCTAGGAAGCTTTGGCACCTATGGTGGAGTGTGTGGAACTAGGCTTGTTGGCATGTCTCTTCTTTGGCAGAGTTCTTTTCCCGGTGGGGGAAGGCCCCTGTTAAGACCTCTTTTCTTCAAGTTGCTTGGGCTCTTGGACCGACCTTTATTATCTAGCATATCTGGTTGGAGAGGAATCGCAAGATTTTTTAAGTTGTGAAGTTGGTTGTCCAACATTTGAGGTGGAAAATTCTTCATTATTTGGGAGAAACTATCTCGGCTAAGTGTGACTTGGCTGAGGGTGTGGATCCGGGAGATGTTCCCTGTTGCACTCATCTCAACCTTCCTTTTCAGAGGGGTACTGCTTTGGGTGCTGGCCAGATCAAGAGAAATAGATGTTGTCATCCTCTTTAGAAGATGAATAGGGAGGGGTGTTGGTGTCCTCCTTAGGGTATGTTGAAAATCAACATAGATGGATCTTCTTGTGGAAATGTTGGTCATGCTGGTATTAGAGGTGTTGGGCAAAATAGTTTTGGGACTATTGAGTTTATCTTTTTTGTTTATAAGGGTTGGTATACTAACAATGTGATGGAGGCTCTTGCCATTTTATGTGATGTGGAGCGCGGTTGCGCTTTTGGGTGGAGACAGATCATTTGTGAATCCGATTCTTAGGTGGTGGTGACCTTGTTGTAGAGGCAGCAATTAGAGGATGTCAGTCAGCATTTGGTTGTTATTATAAAACAGATTCTTAATATGTGTGCTTCCTTGGAATCTGTTACTTTCTGTCACATTCCAAGAGAATGGAATGGGGTTGCGGATTGTTTGGCTAAATGGGCTTCTGGTCACTTGCAAAATTGGAATATTGTGGAAAGGGGTCAATTACCCCCGGATTTGTCACAAAAATTGGATCACTTAGTGGAGATAGGCAGGAGTGTGTAATACCCTTGCTTTGTAGTGCTCTCTTTTGATTTGAATAAATTTTTACCCCTTTTAATTTAATAACCAAAACCAATTTATAATGCTTACCAAATCATTAAAAATAAACTTTTCTCCTTTCAAATCATTATTTAAAATGAAAAATAATTTTAAATTTTTTATAAGCTTTTATTTATTTAACATGGATACATAATTAAATTACCAAATGAATTTTTTTTTTTTCAAAAGTGCAAAACAATATAATCACTTTATTCCTTACTAAGAAACAAATGCTTAACAATACTTGCCAAAACTCAAAAAACATAAAAAATTAACTCCTTTTCATGTACAACTCATCTCTTTACCACTTAAAAACAAATGCCTCTTAATACTTCAAAAACACAAAAACAAAACAAAAAGAACTAATAGGTAATTTTTTTAAAAGACAATTGAATTCAATAGTTTTGAATAGGTTGGTCTCCCTTTCTTTTGTTTAGCTTCTTATTACACAAATTTATCTTAAATTGGATGTTCTTTGTGTTGAATAATTTGATAACAAGTCTTCATATAATTATTTAATTAGTTTTAATTACGATTTCATATTTTTAAATTTTTTAAGAGTATATAAAAAAATTAAAAAATAAATATATGCAGTCACATAACACATTTTATGTTAAGCAACGGCAGTATAATTTCAGCCCCTTAGTTATAACAGCTTCATTAGTTGGCATGAGCTTTCTACAGTTCATGAAGACAAAACAGAAAGCCTTTGGATTAAACTGTGTATGAGTTTCAGATCACACTCTGATAAAACAGAAAGCTCTTCCTATGATGGGTCATAGTGTGATCCGAAACGTCAATTGAAACTCATACACAGTTTAATCCAAAAACTTTCTGTTTTAACAGCTTCATTCTTAGACTGTTATATTAGGCTGTATAATTTTATTTTATTTTTAAACTATATATAACAGCTTCATTCTTTTTTAACTGGATTAAGATCAAAGGAAAAAATTACAGAGAACAGCTGCAAGACAGCAACAGAAATTAATAGCAACAGGTTTCGTTCATATAGAAGAAGATTTTTAAATTATCTTTTTGACAGCTCCATCATTATAAAATTCCATATTATCTTTTGTGCTTAATTTTTTTTCCAAACCACCATTTTCTATTAAAAATTAAACAACAAACTTAATTAAACAGCCCCGTGAAGACCACCCTTATAAAGGGTTCCCTATTAACTGGGTTAAATGTACACCCGATAACCAGCCATCAATTTTCATGTTAATTTTCTAAAAATGAAGTGGCCCATGATCCACAGGTCACAATTTTCAAACGTGGCTCTGCACGTGAGATACCCTGCCATCTGCCTAAAGATGCCAAGGATGCTAATATTTTAAAATTTGCTGAAACATCACCCATGTGATCTGCACACATATTTAATGTCTATTATCTTAATACTTGTTATCCTCTAGTTAGGGTTTTATAGTCAATCACAACAGACAAAAAAATGTGTTTCATACATGACTCGAGTGACTTGCGGTTTAAGTAATAACACTATCTGCCAAATTTTTGTGATTCATTTCAAACATAAGTTCTCTTACAAAGCCACCAAACTCATGGGACCAATTCTTTCCTGGCCTACAATTATGAATATTCATCATTGTTATAACCAAAACGGTCAATAAATTCACCCAGCAGCATAACTACATGGTTAATTCTTCCATCCTCACATTCAATTTGTAATGCCTGACTCAATATTGTTTCTTGAAGTCAACCAATAACAAATAAACCTGTCAAAAGTATGACAGAATTTTATTTACATCAAAATAGGTTGCCTATGTAATTTGCAATGGATATAGACATGTACCGAGACACTGTAATATTGTCAAAAACAAATTTATAGTTGTGAACATAAAAATAAACTTCTTTAATGAGAATTGAGGAATGATAGTGTTGCCAGTGAAATCCAAAAAATCTCTGTATTACCAAGAAAACAATAGCAGAAGAAAATCCTTACAAATTCGTGAATACAACAAATGCCGAAGACTTTTGTAGGCCATATAACTACAAATATTTGAGACTTACAATTCAAACCTAGACCTCAGGTTCCCAAGTAATGTATCTATCACACACATGAATTTTGAAAAATGTAGCTGCAAAGCATGAAAAAAATTCACAACCATGGCTTATCTGTCATAACCCAGAAAATCACCTCAACTGCATTAGCTTGCTGCCTCCCTTACATGGATCACAAAAAGCCAATAGTCTTTGCAATAAATTTTGAATATTCAACACATTCCCCAATTCTCCTTCTGGATTAGTCAGGGATCTCCATTGATAATTGAATGTTCAGCCCAAAAGTATGGCAAGATAAGTCAAAAATCCACTAAGAATCATAGTTACACCAGCCTTGACAGATGATGATCCGGCTGTATCACTGCTCGAATGCTTTTGTGGCCTGCACATTTTCCAGACATGTTAATATATTAGTCCAAGGGGTGGGTTACGGATAGTAATTGGGCCACTTGTAAGAGTCAACTCTCTCTCTCACCACAATGATGCTTCTAACACCAGTGGACATGTGGTGAGGGTGTAACGAAAGTGGTGTACCAAACAGAAATAGGAAATTTTAAGATATTAGCAGACATGACCACCCACTATTTACAAGGAGAATGCTTACTTCTGCAAATGTGAGAGAGCACCACAATACAGAGCATTATCGGGCAAGGGCACCTCAGTTTTGTTTGTAATCTCTGGATTCACTATCCTTACATATACTTCTTGACCCAGATACCAGGTATCCAGATTTTCGACACGGATATTCCACATGCCCACATTATCCAAAGAGACTAAAATTGCTGTCCAGGCACCCGGAAAAACCTGTTAAGCACACATTTGACATGAATCAGCACATAAAAGGATAGCAAACAACTCCTTTTCTCCATCAGAATGAGTTTGATTGGTCTCTTCTTTTCAATGCACAGTATGAGACTTTTTAATATACCTGTGTTGTGGAACGAGCAACTCCATCCCATTTATTGTAAGTTCCTCTGCTGTTCTCAGTCCATTCTCCATAGTCCATCCTGCAGCAAGCATTTATCAGTGAGAAACTTCCTATGTCTTTCAAGCAACTTGAGAGAAAGGTTAAAATTTACCCGACAACAAAGAAAGCATAGCCATCCATGTGGTAGTTCTGAACAGAGGTGTCATTATTCTGGAAAATGATTTCCATGAATCCTCTATAGGTGCCATTAATTACAGATGTGTCAAGCTTTGGGGGTCGGTTCATTGGTCTCTCTGGAAAATCAAGCTTGAAGACTCCAGTTAGATTGTAGCGATCAGCAAGTTTGAGTGGAGTTGCAGGAGCATGGTAAGAAATCCCATTCAAAGTGCATCGCCGTTTCCCATTAATCATTTCAGGTGGTTTGTTCTTTAACACATAGACCTGAGTAACATTTATTTGTCCATATTTGAAAGAACCTTGTGGATTAGGCCTAGCAGCTCCAGCAGATACATTCCACCTGTTTAAAACACATGACACGGTACATTGTTGACAAGCATCAGCAACATATCCTTTTGCTTTAGCTTTTGAAAAAAGGTAATAGTAATATTGGCCAAGCTAAATAGAAACTACCTGACAGATCTTGCCTGGTTCAGCGAGAAATACTTATCATAGAAATCATTTGGAGCATCAGGAAGAGATCCAGTTGCTTTACCCTTTGAGTTGGAATAGTGCAGAATAGCAACACCAGTTACATTGGCCCAAATAGTCGTATTAACAAAGCGAGCACTTGCCACCATATAGTAATCAGTGCTTGCATTTTGGTCCATCGTTATCAAAAATGAGTATGACTGGCCGACATGGATATCCAAGTTTGTGTAATTTTGCTGTACCGTATAAGATCCTTCTGTCTCCACAAGCAGCATATTGTGATTCTGAATTCTGAAGTTCAATGAGGTTGAAATACCAACATTATGTACCCTGATGCGATAGGTTTTCCCTGTTTCCAAGCAAATATTACTCAATCAATTTTTACAACCTGGACTTCACTTACATATTGCAGATGAAATATAGAAATTGTATCCAGGCTACAACCTACCAGGCTCCACATTGAATGTCTCGTAATCAATACCGGCAGGGACTGAATTATTGTATCGGTAGGGGCCCTTCCCATTAAAGATCACGCCATCAGGCATTCCAAGGTCCTTACCATCATCAAGGGCTTGCCGCAGAGCCTGTCAGTATATAAGAGAATGAAGCAATGTCCAATCTTTCAACTCTGACCACAAACAAAAATCTTGTAAATATAAAAGTAGGAGTCCAGAGGAATCACTCTCACCTTGTGACTCCTGGTGTACCAGTCACTAATTAAGATAGTAAAGTCTCCATCTGGAGTTCCAAAGGGAACAGGAATCACTGCCCTGGGGTTCACAATGAATCCTCCATACCCTCCCGCTGCTCTCTGAAAACTAAGGGAAGGGAAATAAAAGAAGCTACCAATCTGATCCTTGACCTGAAAGTCATACGTCCAGTTCCATCCTACAGGAATAGGACAATTGGTCCCAGATACACCATCTTGCCAAGAATTTCTCCGCTGCTGAATACCATTCCTGAAGAGTCACCCCAAAAATCTTGTCTCAAACAAATCTTTATCTCATGTGGAATAAATGTTCCCGTAAGAAACAAAGCCTCTTACCAGGTGATGAGAAGTGGCTCGTCCAAATTGTTCATGACATTCACTACAGCATGCCAATTAGTGGTCACATTAACAATGGGCCCAGGAAACTGTCCATTGATAGCAATCACCTGCAAATTTATGAGATGTTAATAATGCCTGCAATATCTCCTGACAAAGTAAATCCGACTTCTCTTCAAGAAATGTAGTGCAGACTAAAAAGAATTCCACAACATATAGATGTATGTGATACATAGAATAAGACCCCTACAGGAATGAATTGTTAAGAACACACAACAATTGGCAAGAGAATGAAATGGCATAGAATTAATTTGTTCCCAATCTAATATGAGATCAAAAGCAGTATTTATTCTCTTTCAAAGGTATATCTTCTACAACTTTAGATAGATTATAGGCGAATCATGTTTGCCTAATCCAATTTGCGGTTGGACAATACTTAAGAACTGCTTAAACAGATAGGATGATCAAGTTTGCCTAATCTAATTTGCAACTGGACAATACTTGAGAGCTGCTTAATTCTACTTGGGCTGGACAAAAACAATGGATTACCCTTTATTCAGAAGGGAGATACCTCCAAGTTTCCAACTATTTCCTCGAGAAGCTAGGCAAGGTTACTGCATATGATTGGATGAAAGAGTAAAATGACCTCAAATTCTGGAAAATTGCATTACACTGTTAGATTTTCGAATGTTCAGAGATGCTTCATGCACTTCATTGCTCCATAGATAGCAGGATAACAGGACATGGGAGTTTCAAGGTGTTTTTAATCTTATTTGTTGAGAAGGAAAGTTGTCCCTGGTTTAAAGATATCCACTACCAAACACTTATGTACACTCTGGAAACAACAATCATGCTTGCATAGAAAACCAGCAAATGAATGATGTGATAAACAAATCTTTGTAGGACATGTTGAGACCAGGTTGACAAAATATTTGCACTGCACTAACGCTTGCTGTTTGTCCCCTAATAACAATGCATCACCATCATTGCAAAGGAATGATCTGCTCATCTATCCCTGATTTTAGTTTATATGTGCAAGCACTAATAGGCAATAGCTGTTGGAAGCCAGCCTGCTTAAATAGCAAGAGAGATGACAAATATTTCCTTCTCTAGCATAAACCAACATTATGATCAAATAATACTTTTAAACAGTCCGAGCAATGATTGTTAATCACAAATTGCATTCTTGTAGTTTACCAGTTAACTTGATTTGCTCCTAGAATACGACAAGACTGAACATACAAATTATACTAATAAGGCAGTGGCATGATTTAGTATTGTGTGCTGCAAACTGTTTTATTTAATTATTTAACCTTGTAGTAAACTAGCACTATCTAACTAGTGATTTGTAAGCAGATAGCTCTCACTGTTGAACCAAATTAATGCTCGGTGTCTCTACACCTAAAATAAATATTAAATAGTATAATGCACTTAAGATAAACTAAATTCTGGTTTGAATAGTATACTTGTGTTAGCTCAATACTGGATGGAAAAGGGCATGCCCCTGAGAGTAGGGCCAAACAGTTGAGCACTTTGACTAGCATCTAGCACATCTCAGTTTTGAATCCAGTCTAATTGCAGTGTGTGGAGTTGGGCTGCCGCACATTGCCCAGGGGTGATAGTGGCTTGCCTTGTGTGTCAAAGCACGCCATAGATTAATGCTCTGGGTCCCCGGTCATCAGGAAAAAAAAATACTGGGTGGAAGAGGGCTGGGCATATCACTAAGATAAGCTAGATTTTTGTTTAAACTTCTCTAAAACGTACACAATATTTCACCAAATTTCATAAAAAATAAATTCTTACAAAAACCCAAGTAAAATATGAATTAGTAAATAGGTCAATAAAGTTTATGCTTCCGTTAAAGTTCATGCACCTCGATTTCTGTTGCAGGCCAACCAAAAAGACTGTCAGCTATCTTTCATGCAATATTTATTAGCAAAGCTTGGATGAGGAATCAATGACATCTAATGAGCCTCATCAGAAAAAAAATACTACAAAACTACTACATTACTTAAAATAAGGGCTGCCTGCCTCAAGAATCAGTCACATGAAGACAGTTTATGATAGCATATCAAAATAGTATTTAAACTTAAAATGTTGAATCTATTCACAGCTCGGCATAGACTACCCATTGACAGAGTGACTGATATTTTCATCCCAAAACAAGTTCAATTATATGTTTCTAACATGCTCAGTATATCCGGCACACCCTATGTGCCTTGCTGAACACAAGGAACTGGAACATGTTATAGTAACAGATACATCAGCTTCCAATGAACCTCTTCACTTCAATTAAAGCAATAGTCCTAACAAAGTCTCTGAAGGGCATTTACTTGATAAACATTGAATGTAGCGACTAGACAAATTGCAGAGAATAGTTGTTCCGGTTAAGATCTAAGTAGTTTTATGTGATTTTGGACGATGGCAGAGACTCGCTGATACATTGAACTGTTATTTTTGTTGGGCAAATTAGGTAAACACTAAATGGTATGAATGTAGCAGTGTAAAATCTATAACACACCCGCTCCCCTTTTGGCAGTGGCAGAGAAACACAGGATCGCAATGAAAGGGATGCCTGGAACAAAACCCAAAATCTAATGAACAACAACTGAATAGGTGAATGGCAGGGTGACAAGGATGGCCACCATGAAACATAATATTGAACACCAAATCTTTTGGCTGAGAAGCCACCTCCGAGGTGTATGTTAAAATACCTGAACCCGGCCAACCCAATGGTGACTTGCCTTACCAAAGCAACCAACCACGTGGTAATGTTTAAACCCAGATCATTATTATGGAGCCAATTCATTATGCTGTTACAACATAATGTTATTTAGATTTTGAGCTTTGCAGACCAAATGCATGCCTTGCATTTTAGTTTCTAGAAGTTAAAAATCAGTCCTAAGTGGATCATTGAGCTTCGGAAGATTCTTCTCAAGTGCATTAAATCCTCTGTTCTGGATGAGAAGTCCAGGCAACACATTATCATTAAGGCTACAAAACCATTTAGAAGGGAGGTCTACTCTGATGGGACAGATAGTCCAGCTTCGAATGATGTAATGGAGAGAGCACAAATGATTTTTCATTTGAGTTTAGCATCAAAGCACACACAATGTCAGGAAAAATAAAAACTACTGTACCAAACCCCGGATCTCCATCTGGGTCACTACTACAAGGGGGTTACCGCAGTCACATAGCCAGGAAATCCAAAATAAGTGATAACCAAAGACAGACTCCTGACCAACCCAACAATCATTAAAATCCGAACAAGCCTGATGTGACCTCAACCCACACATGATGGATTATCCAAACTGCAACCAATGAACTGAAATCAGCAAAGCGACCTTGACCCACAAATGCCTTCCCAATACAAAACCACAGAAAATGAACATATGACACCATAAATCCTAGTGCCATTGCTCCAACAACTTGCGACATGACACTAAACGGGAACAGCAATGAGGGCATGTTCTATAAAGCTGGGAGCAACAACTGTAAGGGAAAAATCAGAATGGGAATGCTCCAACAGCTTGGGAGACTTCACAGTAGAGTATACTTCCACTAGGAGGAAGAGGCAACACACAGCTCAAGGGACTGCAATTGAATACGAGGTAACCAAATAAACAAGAAATCCAATAACATTTGATCTGCAGTGTACCAAGGGATTTTACCTGTTGTTTAACTCCGAGAGGAGCAGCTTCAATGTAGGACACATTCCAACTTATATACTGCACCGGATCTGCAGCGAATGCCGGTTGCAGCATGAGCAAAACGCCCGCCACAAGCAGCAGCAGGCTCCTGCACTTCTCCATAAATATATTTCTCCTCTCCGCAGCCCACCACCCGAAAACTGCAAAACCAACTCTGAAGCAGCTAGCTCCGGGGATTCGAACCCACAACCAGGAAACGAAATAAAAATAGCCCAAACAGATATCTCACACACTACATTTCAATGCGAAAACAGCAATATCAGGCTGTAAGGCTTCCATACAGATGAAAATGAGCTTCCAGCGATAAAAAAACAGCTTTATTTGGATAGCCATACGCATTCATTTGCATGCCCCATTTTT